>VVHJ01054039.1:0-21913 GCA_015107715.1 Tylochromis polylepis
TGCTAGTCACAGACAAACCTTTTTTATACTCGTTATCTTTTTCTCAGTCTAAACAAAGCATTGCAATGACCTTCAGAGCTAGACTTAGAGACTCTGAGAAGCTTTACCAGTTGAAACCAGTTCATTTTATCTACTTTCTGCACCACTCTGCAGGCAGAACTAGGTGAAAGTTCACCATTCTCTAACCCTGAAGGACACACATTCTAAATGCCTTTAATATTCTAGGGCCATGTCCACTTAGTGCTAAACTGTATGATTATATGACATTTTGATAAATATGAAATTAATATAGAATAATCATAACCTTTAAATCAAACATAATTACTATAAAATTAATAATTTAAATCAAACACAGAATCATGACAGTTCAAACCTTCAAATCCTGAAAGTCGGCATTTTTAAGTTGGCAATTACATCCAATCTGTTTGTGGTAATACAGCAATAAACTGTGATAAATCATAGAAAATCCCCTATGTGTTGCTGTCTGCGTAGACAAAAATTCACATTTAGCTATTACGTTTGCACTCAGCAGCCTTCCAGTTCTCCAGAAATATAACCAGAGTACAACCATACATGGCCCTGACATCTAGAAAATAAAAAACTAAAATAACCTTTTGATTACACAACATGACTCGAGCTTTAGTAAACTTTAGTCTTTTCTGACCTTCAAAATAAATGTGAGACTTCACATTACAAGAGCAACGAATACATGCTTTGGACATGTAGTTTGGTGTATTTAGGAAACCGCTGACACCCTCATATCCAAAATGTAAATGTTCAGATTCAGAATTAATAGCAGTTTTTATATCTGACATCCTCCTCTTTTAATCTGCCTTTTTCTCTTCCCTCCTTTGCTACACCTTCTTGTACTTTTCTCCCCCTCTGTCCTCCGTCTTTCCTCCGTCCTTCTCTCCCTCCTTCCCCAGCATGGCCGTGCCGAGTTTTCCTGGGAAGGAATCAATGTAAGTCTCCTTGTTTAAATCTCCTCTACCTGTCATTTCCCTTTCCATCACTTAACCGACTACCTGAGCTTTGACTTGGAGCACATAAGTTGACATCCCGCTCGTTTATCCTTCCACTCTTTCTTACTTTCTTATCTCTCACTCCCACTGCCTCTCGCTTATCCCCCAGTTTTTATTTCCCTCCCAGTAAACTCCCCCATCCGTCTCCACTCTTAGCTCTCTGCTAATCTACTGTACTGTAAGCTTCATATACTGTATATATATACAGAGTCACAGATAACAGGCTGTAATAAGCTTATCTTATGCACAGCTGAAGCCTTTGCACAAGTCATTTTTTTCTTTTTTGACTGAAAGCAATGGATGATGAAGTGGATCAACTGTTTATGTACCTTCAGCAGAATTTGTTTGCACCATGTGCATTTTGTATAGCTCGGCGCTGACTGGAGAAAAATAATCTGGCATAGACATATTTCGGGTTTTATGCAGCAACGGTCCAGAGACATTTCTGATGTAAAGCAAACACTGGCTGATTTTAAGGTGGAAGTAAGAATCCTGGATGAATCGGCAACACGGCCAACAAAGGCCTGAGGCTTTTGTTTACTGTTATTCAAAGCGATAAATTGGTATTGTACTTTAGCATAGTGATGCAGGAAATAATAAAAGCAGCTTTTTGCAACAGCAGCAGTTATTTGAAAGTTAAGTTATTTGTTAAAAGTTTGGAGTCACTAAGAAATGTCTGGGTTTTTTTTTAAAGCTCATTCAATGTTCTCCATATAATAGTTAACTGAACTTAAATGTTGCAAATGTTTATAGCAGTCATTTATACTTTTTCATATATGTAGATGTTTAACAGCCAACATTCATAAGTCAACATTGGCTAATGGAATTTCATTGCTGTCCTTGCTGCAAAATTTATGGCTGTTCCAGACTGAGAGAAAACTGAAGACAGCACACAAATGCGTATACTGCTCCCTTTGTAGAACAATGAACTGGCTCTAACTAAATGGGAAGAGCAGCGGGAGTCCCTGCTGTATACGTGAGAGCAATGATTAATGGGATCATTAATTAGGAATCACTTATGATTTTGAAAGTAATTTATATGTCGGCATACATATTTTCAGTAGCCAACACCCTTCGTCCCAATGGCACATTGTGTTACTTCATTTGAGTTTATTGGGAAAATGTTAACAGATTATACATTTATACATGAAGACAATCATGCAGAGTGAAAAGCAATTAATCTATTTAGCTTAGAGAAAAGGAGCTTTATACTGAAACTCACCTGACTATATTTCTTTTAAGAACTGGGGGGCTTTTTTCATGCTGGAAACCGCAGAACAGCTAAAAATCAATTATAATGGGGTGTACTACTCCCTTTAAAGAAGAACACAAACTGAATAGATTCCCAAAAGAGAAGTGGAAAACCCCAGTGCCAAACCGGTCGAGAGGAAAAGTGCATCATAATCTCCAGTCTAAGAAACACATCCCTCACACATTCTCGTCTGTCAGCTTCACCAGTAAGGATGAAGGGAGTAATACACACCATTGCATGAAAGCTTCAATGTTCAGCTGTTTCCAGCAGCTGAACTGGAAATTGGGAATCATTTTTCAGCTACTTCAGAGTACATTTTTTTTTGAGTACATTTTAAAACTGTAATCAAACCCACAAAGATTGACGTTTGTGACACTCAGCTAACCGTTTTTTAAAATTCTGCTATTCTTGATAACTTACACCATGTAACACCGATGTCCAGTAACAACTCTCTTCAAATTTATGGCATATTAGAAAGAACCAAATTCTGAACGTTAGTGCACAGTGATTTTAAGACCATATGAAGGCATATTAAGAGCTCATGAAACAGGCTAACAAGGGCACAGCATATTACTGCGTTATTGCATATTACTGCTTTAGAAAGTTGTTTCCGCTGTCAGCAAAGAATGTCAGTTTATACATCTTCAAGTTCAGGATCCTTTAAGCTCTCGTCTTGGCTCCATAGACTCTTCAGTATTCCATCAGCTCCCATCTGTTGTTTGGCAGTACAGAGTGGAGTGATTGCAGTGGTTTAATCAAAGCAGTAGAGAGCAGCTGAGGTTGCCTGCTGTGAGACTGAACAATGCAGTGAATGAAAAACTATAAGCGAAAGGAGGCAGCAAAGTTATATAGCATATGAATATTAATGTGTGACCCTTTTAACCTTACATATAAAACCAAATGCTGATTGATGCACATTTAAACATCTCTTTGCCATATTGATTTAGCTATGGCTGTGCTTTGTTGGAAGGCTCAGAAGAGGATTTTATATGGAGAACAATGGTTTTAGTTACAAAATAGGCGTCCACCTGTGGTTTATTGTATTTGAGGAGAAGCAGAGTCGAGCAGATACACGACTAATGGGAGAAGATTGCTGTAATGGTTACATCTGTATGCCTGTTGACTCTCTGGCTGCCGTACAACAACGCCATACAATGTTACTGGCACACGCAGGCAGTTTAAAGTAGTGTGCGTGTGGATGATGCTCCACCTGCACACTACAGAGGGACCGGATAATATCACTTTGCCTTTTTATTGTGAGTCATGCACCTTGACTCAAAAATATTACATCATATCTCTCACAAAATCCTCCTGTGTAACAGAGTCCATTTGCTTTCCTGTTATTTCTCACTGTAATTAGCTGCTGGGAGGGCCTCATTAAGAGCCAGGCTCTGTCTCTGAGTTCATTAATTTTTGGCTTTGTTTGCCTGGAGCACTGCTGCCGGGAAGTAACACAAGTTTACTGTACACATGAGTGTTTTTTATAGAATAACTATACACTAGAATACTTTTTATAGCTTCGAAAACTGTTCAACATTCAGCTACTTAAGCGTACAGGAGAGGATCAACATTTAGGTTCTCATTATAAGTATGCTGTTGTTGACTCATGTTTGAAATTTCACTTTAAATTAGTCTCCTTTGGTGTCCTTCTGGTTGATTCATAAATATCCATATCAAGCTGTAATCTGAGTTGGCTGCACACGTCTTTTGGTTGGCACTTCAGCAGAAACTTCCTATAACAGTGGCGGTGGTGACAAGGTTTGGGGATGTTTTTTAAGTAAGTTTTGGATGTAGGACATGTCCAAAACGGGATTATGCACACCATTTAAATATGTAAACAATACTACAGTCGATTTAGTGTACAATTTACTTTGGCATAAAAAAAAAATGCTTTACAGCAAGAAGGGTCGTTCCTTTTCTCTGCGAAGTTTGAATGTTCTCCTCCATTCTCGTGTGGATTTTCTCAAGGAGCTCTGATTCTTCCCAGATCAAAAAATAAGTCAGTGTAAGCCTACCACAGCTCAGGATTCCTAATCTAAAGAATTTCACTTCCTGATTAAATAAAAGCATCTTTCAAGAATCCAACTTGTAGCTTACATACCTGAGACAAATCTCAAATCAGCTTAAAAATATGGCGCCAACAATGCGATTTCCTCTTATATAACAACACGACCATACGTGAGGGCTTGGTCAAGAACACCCACAGATGAAAAGGTCACTGCAGGGGCCTGGGTTTGAGTGTGCTCTCTGCCCTTTTCTGTTCGCTCTCTCTTTGCTTCCCTGTGTGCTCTGCTCTCCTGTCAATAAATGTTAAAACAACCACTGAACTCAATGAAATCAATATATTGTTATCATTATTATTCTACACATTATTTGATGAACTAAATAGTGGAGAAATCTGAAGATGCAGCTTGTAAGTGTGAATGTGGGGTATACGGCACAAAGGAGGAAAAACAAATGTCCTTTTGTTTTTTAAATCCTGTCCTGTCAGGCAGCTTTTGGAGTCAGAATTATGATCTGAATGAACTGTGGTGCCAAAGATCAGCTCTATAAATTCTCTTGTTCAGGGTTTATCTGTTTATTTCATCATTGCTGTTAGTGTTATTTCAATTATTACATTGTCTAGTGTGAGTGTGTGTGTGTGTGTCTTTGTCACGAAATGCACATGAAAATGAGGGTGGGAAGCCGTAATAATGGCCCCAAGGAGCCAGAGGCAGACAGAGATGGATCCGGGAGAATCGGTCACACATCTCGGCGAAATCTGCACGCCCATCCCAGCAGGAGAAGCAGTGAGGTCTTAGGTGGGGCGTCCACGGCCAAGGGGTGGGAATCCCAGAGGACCAGAGGCGACGGGCAGCAGACGCCGCTAGAGGCCGGTGCGACCCGAGACCAGGGGCCCAGGGCTACAGGCGCCCAAGAACCACCCAGTACCCGGCTGACTCTTATCGCCTCTTCAATCAACGATTTGAGAGGGTGCCACTGTAGCGGCTGACCTAGACGCCATCTTTCACATGTAGTTTCTGCTGTGCTTGTGGGTGTCCTCCTCCTTCAGCATGTAAGGATAAACTGTGTGTGCACCATGCTGCCCCTGTCAGTTTCAGACTCGCTTTTTTAAAAAAACCAAAAAAACCAAGCACTGTTGCAGTTTGAGAAATCCAAAGGTACTGAAAGGATCGGTTCTGCTGACGCCTGGACAGCAAAGATAAAAAGTGTACGAAAACAAAACAAGTGCAAAATGCAAAGCTCCCAAAAGACACAAACCACCATTCCTTGGCTTAAAAAACGTGCTACTCACTCTCTCACAGATTTTTAAACCTTAGGAAAAAAAGTTACCTCCCAGTGTTCAGGATTTCTGTTGATATGAGATATTGATATCTGACAGAGCAGTGTTTGACACTAACTGTATGACCTGATTTTGTAAATTGAGGAGTGGTTGTTGGTGTCAGTTTCACGACGCTCCGCGTATTCAAGATAAGCCTCCGATGTTTTCCTTGTAAAATGTGGAAATAGCCAATCATATTTGGGTTGGTAACATTCAGTGAGCAATATCCAACAATGGCTTCAGAGCAAAATGAGCCCCAGGTAATCTTTGTAATATGACAACACTGTGCCATCAATATCTGTTCAATATCACATTTTTCAGGATGATTTTATGTCAAATAATAGCTGCTGAGCTCACAAAAGCCTGCTATCTTTTTAATTTGGTTTTAAATCAACACTTCATCATTAAGTTTTCCTTTGAGACACAGAATATCAATAATTCTCTTCTCTACAACGATCCCTGTAAGCCATTTACAAAGTGCTCAAATAATTAACCCTTCTATCTTATCTCCTCTACTACGACCTCTCTTCTCTTTCTCACTCCGTCAGACTGTTTTCTGAGTCTTGTATCGTCTGCCCTCTTCACCTCAATTTCTTTTATTCCATTTTTTTTCTTCCTTGCATTTATCTCTCTCATCTGTTCTTCTGTATTTTCTCTCTGTTTCTGGCTCTATTATCTCTCCTCCTTCTTCTCTCCACCCCCTGTACTCCGCCGATACCCCATTTACCTCTCCTCTCTCTTTAGTTGTCCATGGAGGACACTACTTCCATTCTGCCTCGTCTCAAGAGGAAGTCCACCAACACCTATGGGATCGGTGCCCTGGCTAAGTCCTCTCTGTCAGGTGTGTCAGGTGTGTGTCTGTGCTGCTAGATGGTAAAACAGCCCCCATGTTGCCTCCACATGCTCCACAGTGGGTCAAGAGTGAAGTTGTTGTTGAGCTCTGACAGGGGCTGTATCTCCTTTCCCTGCTGTGTAAAAGATAATTTTTGGTTTCTTCTTGCGTGTTATTCAGATGATTGGTTGGTGACACATTAGTGCAGCAGCCGAACGATCAGTGTGTGGTTTGGTTTAATGGGAATCGCCAGTATAAATGAGGGTAAATGGACTGTGTAATCTCTTGTAATTTTTCTCTTCTAATTGGTAATTACTTTGACTTAACTTTAAATCTTTGTGTTGCCATTTATTTAAGGCAACCACACCATTCATTCCTCTTTGCAGAATGGGGCGTTTTTTCCTTTCTGCAAACTTTTCTCAGAGGGTGATAAAGCGGCGGCAGTCACACTGGTTTAGACAGAAGGTGCAAGGTGACTTTTCGTCTACAATAAACTACAAAATAGAAAGCGTAGACTGAAAATCAAATCTGGAACAGCTCTGCCCATGCGACTCAACAACAAATGCAAAACTGCAAAGACCATATGTTAAAAATTGCAGTGTGAAAAGAGTAGTTTAATTGTTCAAAGAACTTCTAAGGAATAAATTATTTCTTATGTCCTAATACAGTGTAGAAAATTTTACTCAAACAACCCCTCCTGAATCATCAGTGGTAGGTAGCACATGCCCCCTTCACCTGTGATTATTAAAGCTTCTTTTTTTTTTAAATCAACACCAACACCAAAGAAGAACAGTTAGCTTACCATCCAAAAGCCAAATAACTGTACTATAATATTTGAGCTGATTTAAATTTGGTCAGTCGTCCCTTTAAGGACGTCTCCCTGCAAACATGTCAACGGCACGGCTACTAGTTTTGGGATCGCTCGATAGAAGTCACGTTCCGACCGTCTGCATGTGTCTACAGTTTTACCGCAGGCCTCATACACAGAGACCAAGCATCAACGTCTGCATCAAACCGACTTCCACGTTGAGGATAATCACCAGCTACGTCAAATGTGATGAGCTCATGATGTTCAATTTCCCCCAAAATTGTCCATCAAATAAAAAACCGAAGCGTGCTCATCGACCAGGATCAGAGTTATCCTGAAAAGTTCTGAGGTCTCTGAGGAAGAGCATTAGCTTAAAACAACCAAAATTGTGTCACATCCCAATTCCTGCCCATTCATGGTTCAGAAAGGAGTTTTTTTCATTACACTGATGTAATCTCCCCTCATTACCTGCACCACTTGCCTGATTTGGCGCCATCTTAACCAAAATTCAGCTCAATTTAACTTTCATTTTTTTATATATAGCAACAATAGTCATGTCAAAGTGCTTTGTATTGTAAGATAAATATCCTGCGAGGCAATAGAAAGAACCCCAAGGGAAGACTCACTAGTGCGGGTGGTCAGAGCGAGACTTTCAAGGAGAGATCAAAAAATGATCAGCAGTGCTGGCAGCAGTCCATAGATGCACCCGGAGAAGTCCTTGAAAGGGATATGGGCCAAATTGAAATCAGGTAGTTTTTAGCCTTTAATGGGAAGAGGGAACATTTTTCATGGCAACTCGATAGCCTGTGAACAAACGTATTTAGGAGGACTTGAGGGTTAGAAAGTTATGCTTTCATTAGACCCAATACGAAAAACACAAGAGCCTCACGAAACTGAAACTGGAACTCACAGTTACACATCTTACATGTCAAATGCTCTTTGTTAAGTTGAACTTTGGTTTAACATAACAAACGGACACACTTTTACCCCCAGAGCAGCCTCTGAGATCTGTTTGCCTGACAAAATCTCCACTCTGCTTCTTCCATCACTTGGTTTCTGCACTGCTTGCGGGCCAACGAATCATCTGACACACTTGAAGAAAACATGTTTAATTATCTTTTCAGATTGCCATAAATGGCAGGTTTTGTAAATGAAACTCTGACTTAACAAACAACCTCACTCTAGAGCAGGAGAAGGAGGAGGAGGAGCTTGGAACCAACATGGCCGCCCCTGTGGGTGCCCCTTCCTATATCACTCCCTACTTTCCTCTCTCTTCCACTGATATCAACAACAGACGTCAATGACGGACACATTTCAGAGTCATTGATGGAAATTCAATCAGATCTTTGATTTCAAAGAGACTAAAGTAAGTAAGAATACTTACTTTAATTACTTACTGAAGCATCTCCACAGGTGTGTTGGGAAATGTAGTGTATTTGTACCGTGGCAGTGCTGCTGCTGGTGGTGGTGTTGGTGGTGTGGCCCGATATTTGTGACTCTTTCGTGCAGTGTCGTGACTACAAGTGGCTGGTGCCTCTTTCGTGCTCGCTCGTGTTCTGTGCTTCAAACTGTAGTGCTCTTTGTTGTCTGAGTGCAGCACCTCGGAGTGTTTATGTAAAAAATGTCTTTTCTGTTGTGTCTGGTGCACTTTAAATACATCTGCTTCTATCTTTTAACAGTGTATCGTGTTATATTTTTGAGCCTTTGAATAGCCAAGACCCCAACACCCTCCCTCATCCTTCATCCCCATTCTTTCCACTCCTATTTCCATCCCCAATTAGGCTCTGCAGGGACTGTTTGATTTTCAAATGAGATTGGCTCTCTTTGTCTAAGGGGGAAAGTGTTTCTATTTTTAGCCCAGCCTGTAACTTGCCCCATGGACCAGGGGAGCAATTTCCAAAGCTCGGTCTTTGTTTATTCATGCCTGCTTGATTTTAATTTAATTTTTTTAATCGATCGGTGTCTCTGTACCCATTTGAGTCAGTGAATATGTCCCCAGTTTGGATCCTATATTTGCATCTTAATTGGACAGAGATTTGCCAGTGGACACATCTCCCTGTTCTGTTTACACCAAGGGACTATTTCTTCTGCCTCTCTTTGGCTCTGTAACACATTTTTAATCACGTAAAGGCTAATGAACCTCATTTATTCTGTTTACAAGGAGATGAGCAATGCCCGTAATTATTAATGTGGGTTCATCAGCATTTCACTTGACATCCTTTTTTTGGGGGGGGGTTAAAATCAGCAAACTTTAACAAGCACATGGGCAACCATGATGACCTCTGACCTCATCATTCCTGCCAATCACCCGACCAAAGATTAAGCATGGTTTGCTGTGGTGTGCACGGTTGCATGCAAAAGAAGATTCAACAGTGAATAAAGATGATACAGAATAGAGTCTTTTAGAGTTTTTATTCTAGGGTGCCAGTAGACCATCTTGCAATTGTTAATTTTAAAATATTTTCTAGAATAAAGAGCAGAATATGCTTCTGCGGTTTGTGCCACTTCTATGTGCCATTGTTATACTGGGTTGCCCCATATTATCAGTCAAGTTATAATGTATTTGTGGTGTTAAAAAATAAAAGCCTGGATCTAGTTCTGGTATAGTGTTTGAACATAAATAAAAACCTTAAAAACGACAATGAATGATATGTTATTACATATCGCAAGTTCAGCGTCAGAAATGGCCTTTACTGACTCGTTCAACTTGTGTGGAGAATTCAAAACGCCTCATGAAGTTGATGGTGAAAACCTTAAAAGCATTAAATGATCTTTGATTTTTTTAGGATCTGTGAGGGCGCACAGCTCTGGCTGTGAGAACAGAAGCCCCAGCACTTGCTGTTCAAATCTTCTGCTTAGATCCTGGTTACACTGGTCTGGAGACTGGTCAGTGATTCCTTGGCAACCACCTTCTTCTTCTTTCGGCTGATCCCTTCACCCTGGCAACCACAGGTTGAAAAATGTGTATTTCCTGAACGGTTGGTGAGTGGTTGCTAATGGTTGCTAGAAGTTTCACTACACACTGAGTGTCCACACTCAACTTTTTGACCAGTATGAGTACACAACCTGGGGAGTACTCACGTACCAAACAAAGAAAGTCTCATACTGAATCAAACATCTTGTACCATCACAGCACTTATCATTATTACCTTAAACGATTTGTCTCACGGTAGAAGCCGAGGAGCGACTGTCACCTCGTTGTGATGACTAGTACTGGGGTAATAACTGAGGTGACGCATTGAAAACGAGTTGACTGCTGACAGCGGATATCCTCAGGTCCACACACAGAAAATCAAAGGCGGCAATGGTTTAAAGGTCAGAGTTTAACGTGGTCCGCAGAGAGATAAATATTAGCATGTTCCTCTTGAGGAAGGCTTATTATAATAACAAAAAGACGTGTGCAGACTAAATGCTTCTGAAACATGTGACTTGAAGCTGTCCAAAGGACTGAATATTACTGCAGTCAGCAGAGCTTCTTTGGAAATAATGAAATACCAGTTCACCCACAAATGCACCCATGCTCATTCTGATGATACTAGCGTACTGAATGCGTTTTTATAGATGAATAAAATTAAATAGGTGCCATGTTGTTGTCATAAAATCACGTTCAATCACAAAACGACCTGAATCCATCCATACCGGTACATTTATTACTGAGCTAACATTTCCTATCATAATCTCAGGTATTAAACAGACCCTCACATTTCTCATTATCATTCTACTCCCACCCCCACACCACCCCACCCCCTCCCGTGAGCCTCAGATTGAGGTGTCGTCAACTGCAGAGGCCAGAAGTAGTGTTGACAGAGTTTGTGTGTGTGTGTGTGGTGTGTGTGTTGTACGTGTGTGTTGCTGGTCTGCCCCTCCTGCCGCCCTCATACCTCCTTGTAGGTGTGACTCGCTCCATGAAGGACAAGGTGACCAAGCCCACCGCCATGGCCCAGGGTCGAGTGGCCCACATGATAGAGTGGCAGAGCTGGGGCAAACCATCTGCGGGGCCCCTTGGGGGAGCGGGCCATACCAACCTTCAGAGGGAAAAGGAGAGGAGGATGGAGAACGACGCTTACAGTGACCTTAGCGATGGCGAGAAGGAGGCTCGCTTTGCTGCAGGTGAGGAGACACCTGAGTGCTGAATATGCAAATATGCTACACTAATGCTTCAGTCGCATTAGGGAAAGCAGTGGTTGGAGACTGCAGCACAACCCGAAATTATTGAAACCGTGTGCAATGATTTTGCAATCTTGTCGCCTTTGAAATGGTTGATTCACAGACAGACACAGACAATCAGTTCCTGGTCAGTGTGTTATCAGTTTGTGATTGAATGGGGTCAAGCTGGCACCTATAAGCAATCTGTTTGTGATAATACTGAAAACGATTCATTATTCATTTGTAATAAATCACAGAAAATTGCAAATCTTTCTCTCTACGTACACAACTAATGAAATTCCCATTAAGCAGAAATTCATATTAACTGCTTACATTAAGCCACAACCTCGTAGATCTAAAACAAAAATTCAGAAATCCCTGTACAAATAGTGACACTGATGTGTTGAAAGACGGAAATTTAACTGAGGAGCTTAGAAATCTTGCTTTTATCTAGAAATATACCCAGAATACAACCACGAGGACAAACAGCTGAGTTGAGTCCTATATTGCAAAGCGCTGCATCGTAATGAGTTTTGCTCAGCGCAGACTGAGTTGCTGAAGTGTCTGCGTTCATAAATTAGATCGCAGTTATTTGCAAATCATCACTAATCTTTCTGAAAGAGGTTGCAGTCAGTCCAAGTCAGACCACCGCTGTTTGGAGACAGGTTGCCTCCCAACCGTGCAACCTCTGCAATTACCTTGCAGAGGTTGAAAGTGTTGCATGCTCAACAACTGGATGACTTCTTGTTTGCCTGTCAGATGAGCAGGTTGTCATTATGGATATAAGGTTATATGCTTGCGAGGTGGACTTTATTGTAAACACAAGTAATAAATGGCAAATTGATGGTTTAAAAAAAGTCAGTAAACAGGATATAAAAAGTCTGAAAAGTGAAGCCAACTTGCATCCTTTCCAATTCTTTCTAATTCTTTCAGAGAGCATAACTGTGGTTCCAACTTCCATATTTTATCCCAAATCAATCTATCCTACAACTTCTTTCATGCCATGTTGATTAATGGCTTACTTAGAACTTAGAACAAATATTTGGCAGTCGCTCTCAGAACATTGCAGCTATTTATTTAAAAAAAACAAAAAACTAAGTCTGAAATGTTATTAGACGACCTTGTGTTGTTCCACAAAATTAAACACTGATCAGGTTTTTAGGTAATATTTAGCCGAGCTGTCGCTGGTCCTGAAGTAATTGATGACCTCGGCTCTTTTGGAGCTCTCTAAAAGAAAAAAAAAAAGGGGGGTGCTGTTCATCCATATTAATGACCGTTGTTACCGCGTTTGTTTGTATCATTAATTAACATGTGTATGCGATATCAGAGCAGGGACTGGGATTTGCTTCACGTTCTCCATTTCTAATGAGGTTTTAGCGAGTTGGGGGATCTTTTCATTCTTGCTACGTGCATTGTTTTTCTCCATCTTCAGGCATCATGCAGCAGTTTGCAATTTCTGAGGCGACTCTGTTTGGTTGGAACTCGATGGACGGGGAGAGCATGGGAGCCGGCTCCAACCAGGGCAGCGTCGCCCACCTGAGTGAGGTCAACCAGGAGAGCATCACCAGCAGAGGTCAGTGGATCACCAGCCGCCCAACTATATTTGGCGACTCGCTTTAGCTTTTCTTTTGTCCCGCTAGCCACAGCAGACTGACCGGTTGCTGCAGCATCTTTCCAGAGAGGATCGCATTCCGCTATTGGACAGATTACAACTTCAGTTCAACTATAACCTGCAGCAGGCCTAGAAATGGCACGTGAATGTTACACCGAGAACACTGAAGCTGCCGTGTAAAACAAGGACTACTGTTGCTGTGGTCCAAGATGAAGTTTTAGTTCCTATGCAGAATGAAAAACCCACTGGAGATTATTTATTAGTATTATTATTTATTTGTAACTGATTGACAGATAAAAAATATTTGCAGTTTTTTTCCACTATTACACCTTTCAAATATGCACCTCAGGGTGTTATTTCAGGATTCCCAGTATTCTGTATTCTACTACTTGTAAAGTGTTAAATTGCTGCTCTAACAAGGTTCAGCCCAGAGATCACCCCCATGCAGAACAAGCATCTAGAGGCACTGGAAGGCGGCTCGAAATCCAACCTGGATAAAACCTGTTTTCTGAGGCAGACAATGGATACGTAGACACGCTTTAACAGACGAAGTGCAAACAGCAGTTCAAGCGAAGTTAATATTAAAAACATTAGGATTCATTTATCTCTAATGTTATAGAGGTTAAGCAACAGTCCAAAGACATGTTTCAGGTTATCTGGCTCAGAATGTATGGCTCAACCACTCGAACTTACAATGGCTGTGAAATGAGCTGCATGTTTAGTAAAATGCAAGTTTCTGAGGGGCAGATACGAAAACAGCCTTGGAGACAAGAGAAAGGAGAGCCACCGAAACAAGACACAAAGCTGAAACTGCATCAGAGTTGTAGTTGGAGGAGAATAAGGAACACAATGTGATGTTTAAACAGGACAATCTAAGACTTGCTGGAATCTCCCCAAAGTCTATACAGAGTGGATCGCAAAGAATCATCCGATTTCAAAAGTCTGGTTGGTTTTTTTTTTGTTAAGCAATGGACATAGAAGCTTGTGGTGAATTTTAAAATGCATGGCTAAATATAATGTTTTATATGTGTGCCAGCGACCACGTGAAACTCACGAATCCCCGCTTTCTAACAGTATGTGTTTCGATCATTACCGCTGAACAGCCGTAGAATTAAAGCACTCTGAACTCGGATGACTCTCTGTATAAATCCCACCTGTGAGAACCAGTTAGGAGAAATTCTCCCAGTTTTAAAATATGAATTTCAAGCCCCGGTCCTTGCACATTCCACCCTTGCTACAATTAGAGTGTAAATCTGCCGTAAACACTGGAGGTATAACAACTTCAAACTTCAAACTTTTAAGAGTTGTGTTAGATGTTATGGTGCTACATTTGGTGCCATCAACAGAGAGACAGAGATTTATTATGTTGATGGCACAATATGTGGAACTACCGAGAGGACCTAAGAGATAAATATGAGCCACAAGTGTAGGAATTTGTGATAATTTAACTCACTGTGAAACCTGAACGCTGTTAAAGTATAACACAGACTCTTATTCACTTTGTGTGAGTCAAACAGGTCCCATACTCACCCATACATCTTTGGACCGCACAGTAAACTCAGTGTTCTACTCAAATGTGAGTCCTAAAAAAAAAAAAGGAAAAAAAGAGTCCTGTCAGTTTGTCTCCAAACCAGTCGTAAAGGACTTTTGGAGGGCAGGCACACAGCTGCACATGTCTGCCTTTCACTCTGACCGGGCACTTACTCAATAACTTCCAAATGACAAATTCAGATGACAGCCTGCCAGTTCTGAAATACCAGAGCACATTCAGATAGGGCTTCATGTCTGTACCCCACAAGAGCTGTGCGCATCAAAGGAGGAAACAGACTGGATGAAAGGTTGAGAGGATTTAACTTCTGCACTATGTTTTATTAAAGAAAAAATGCTGGCAAACCCATATCCTGATTTGTGGTTTGAGCCTCAGGTGGTAATATATTTGTTTCGAGCACATTCTGGCCTCACAGGAATGACCGTGTATCATCATAAAACTCGAAGCGAAACGAGCAATACTCTGGCTATTTTCCCATATTTGTCTTCCTATTCTAAAATAAAGTTAAAACTAATTTGTACGCTTTAGCATTTATCCGCACAGAGAGTAACACTGTAAACTCTCCGTGCAGGTAAATGTTTGTTCTCGCTGGTGTTTAGTAAAGCAGAGCACTGTCCAAAACCTGAGGGACCCTGTAGGTTAGCACAAGGACTTAGCCCCGCTCTCATTAACACCACCATACGGGCTCTGCTCAGTGCTTTATCTAGCATGCAACATCAACGTATACACACGTGCAATGGCTACACACACAACAGCGGTTACACAGCTACTTCATATCCACATTAGGACTGAGGGGATGTTTCTCCTCCACAGCTCTGCGTCCCTCCATGGCTCTGCTCTGTAGATAAGCTAATCATACTGCTATTAAAGTTATTACCATATGTTTCTTTTGGCTGAGGTCAGGTTTAACCCTGTGTGTGGCTGCAGAGGAGCATTTTTAAAAGAAACAGTTCACCCCAACATCAATAGTGGCACGTTTTTCTTCTCTGCTGGTAGGGTTATTTATCCATTCAGATTTTTTTGTTGCTTTATATCAGCCTAGATAAACACTAATGGCTGAGGTGTAATGTTAGATTGCTGCACATTTCTTTTGACTGGTGGATTCAGTGATTTAGACAGGTAATAGTTCCCACATGACACGGATTACAACGAGGTTTGCAACTTTTTAAAGTAGCGTCGTCTTGATTTCTGATATTGCTGCTGAGTTATCAAAATGATTTTTTGGTGCTTTGAGGGTCACAAAGTGAAGAGAAACTGCCCTCCATTGATTTCCATTATATGTTTAAGAAGAACATTTCTAATAGCTGAGAACTTCAAACCTGCCAAACAATCAAAATCGAAACAATCTAAACGTAAATCGAAAATATGCTTCAGTTTCTGTATCTTTAGCGTCTGACACTTCTCTCTCACTAAAAATCACTGTCATGCTGTTGCTGTTGTTTACCTTTACAGTACGGTTTGGGTGAATTTTGACCTTGACCAAATGCATCTGCAACAAATTCTGAACCGCAGAGCTTTTTAGCCTGTCTGACTTTAATAAACGGATGATTAATCATTAATAAATGTTTCAGAGTGCAGGGAGAGTATTTATTAGGTTTTACAATAATACCAGGCCCAGTATATCTAAGACATGAAAACATAACAGCCAAAATTATAGCATGATTAATAATTATAATGATTATAATAATTATATTTTATTGAAAGTGAAAGTAGCAAAAACATTCTGGAACTGTTAGGATTTATTGTACATCCACGTACAACCGTTCCAGCTTTTAAACACGTCTTCACAAACAAGTCCTCATAACTACCGTTTGTAATCATGGATCATAATTCAGCAATAATTAGCACTCAGAGCACGCAGCTTGCTTATTGCAACTTTCTCGGTGCATTCAAAGTTATGGTGGAAATGCCAGCTCGGGCGCTTTCCCTTCTTTTGAGTTCTGTTTTAATCTCAGTTAGTTTAATGTCACATAGCTCAGAGAAAAGAAAAAGAAATATTTGAATTTGTTTGTTTTTTCTAAATTTCATTATAAAATAATGCAATTTAGGTTGGTTTTTTTTTTTCATTTTTGTGGCTTTCAAATCTCAAAATGGGTAACATTTTATCCAAAATGTATGTGAGGGTTAACAGTTTGGTAAAACCTCTGTCAATGCAACTGCTAAACCTTTGCAAACTAAACCTCCAGCTAAGTCTTGATTTTTCTCTGCCCGTGACTTGATTTACCCCTGCCTCTCCACCCTAGCATCGTCTTCTCTGTGTTTTCCTCTCTGACGCCTACCATCTGTCTGTGCTTCCCTGTACAGACCAGGTGCTCCATCACTCCTCTGCGGATGTCTGGCCACACACCTACGTCTCGCAGGGCCTGTACTGCCTGTCGTCTTCTGACGCCTGGGACCCAATCACCAGCCAGCCCTCGGGCGTGGCCTCGCCTGCTGCAGGCTCCTACATCATGGCTGCCGGTGATGATTTATCATCCTCTCTTACAGGCTTTAAGCACCAGACTGTGTCACTGAGCACTGCACACTGAGTGTTTTTGTGGCCGTTGCAGGTGGCAGCAATGGAGCAGGAGGCACACCTGGTGAGGGGTATGAGGGGACAGTAGGAAGTTACATTCAGCAGCACCAGGTTCACCTCGCCCTGCAGCAGCAGAGTCAACTCCAACAGCTCCAACAGCTTCATCACTACCAGCAGCAACAGTTTCTGCAGTACCAACAACAGCAGCAGGTCTCTTAAAGTGATTTTTTTTAAAGCCTTGCACGGTTTTTCGTGTAAACGCAGCAGCAGCAGATGCATCAGAGATATTGGCAAACTCATTTTACATCGTGGGCCAAGAGTAATTCATAATTAATGAATCAAAATTTTAAAAAAATATAAGTAATATAGAAATTTCTGTGTTATATTTGATCTGTTACTTTGGTGTTGTAGAATGGGGGCAGTCTTTATCAGAAGGTGAAGCTGTAAAACTCATAAAAATACAGTTAAAAGCTCAAAATCTGTGCCCTCCTTCACATTTTTTTCACCGGTCACAGCAGATGGCCCCGCCCCTCCCTGAGCCTGGTTCTGCCGGAGGTTTCTTCCTGTTAAAAGGGAGTTTTTCCTTCCCACTGTCGCCAAAGTGCTTGCTCATAGGGGGTCATATGATTGTTGGGTTTTCTCTGTATCTATTATTGTACGATCTACTGTACAAATATTAAGCGCCTCGAGGCGACTGTTGTTGTGATTTGGCGCTATATAAATAAAATTGAATTGAATTGAATTGAAATTTTCCAAAGATGTCCAATGAGCTGGATTTAAGTCTGATTCTGGTCCCCGGGCCTTATGTTGGACACCTCTGCTTGTCCATGATGGCTGAACTTTAACTTTCTCAACATGAAGAAAAGTTTTCTCTAGTTTAAGCAAAAATTCATCATGTCTGGTGAGATTTTACAGTGTTGATGGCAGCAGGTCCTTAAAATGGAAAACACAAATACCACACAGCAGATTCAAAGCACCTTCACGTATAACTCTTACACTAACACAATCCAATATAAATCATGCATGCACACAGCCTCAGGTCTGCTGTCTTATTAAATCTATACACCACATGTTTCTGCTCCCATAACAAGTGCGCTTGCTGACCTTGTTTAAGTTTCTTATGGGTTCATTTTGTGCAGACAGTTCGAATGTTGTTGCAATCAGCTGCTGACTTTCAGCTCTCAGTCTGCTGGAAGGTTTTCTGCAAACGAAGTGAGTCATGGTGAACTGTGACACCCCGAGACTTTGTTGGCTGCTCTTGCATCGGTGCATTCTCAGAGCTCATTAAATAACCGTGAGTTATGAAATACATACTTGAAAAGGTCAGGGACTGTGTCTTAGGAAAGGTGTACTGATCCGAGACCACAATGGAAATGAGCTTGTTAGCTTTACCGTGTGTATTATATGCCTTCCCCGGAGAAGGAGACTATTGAACGTGTTACATTTAGAATAAAATCATCCAGTCAAGACATTTCCGCACTGTTCCCTGCAGCAACCTCCCTGACTCATAATTTAAAGAGATCTTAAAAGTAGAAGCCACACTAGAAGAAAGTGAAATTTTTTTTTACTAGAATATGTGTCCTTCACCTCCTGCAAAAGCCCTCGGGATAAATGTTGGAAGAATAAAGCAGCCTTGTCTTTTGTTTGGCGATATGTGTGCGTTACAGTACCGCGTCGTCCATTATTCAAATGTCAGGAGCAGTTGGTTGTGGGTGTTTTTAGACTCCTAGTGGGAGGCAATTTTATTGTTCCAGAGAAAAATACAAGTTTAAAAAATAAGCGGCCACAAGCCGAGAGATTGTTGATCGGGGTTACATATTAAAAGCCAAATCCTGAATATTCTGTTTTTTATTCTTACTTATCTTTACAGTCTATGGAGCACAGGCTACACAGTGCCTCCCATTCACTCCAAGCCACGCCCAATAGCACCATCCACAGCCTCGGTCCACCCACTCACCCTCGGCTAGCTGACCTTTGGGGAGCAGCGCAGGTTGAGGCACATCAGGTAGGCGCTCGCCTGCTGAATCCAAATGCTCGGATTACAGAGCTTGCGGACTCGATGGTGGTTTAATATGTTCTGACAGAGCAGCTATGACAGTTTGCAAGGACACAAGGGTGCATGACTGTATGTGCAGTCACAAGGATAGGACTGTGTCTCCTGTCACTATAACAGAGTGACTGAGACAATGCAGTCATCATAGCCGTGACAGCATGCCTAGTTTCTGCTGGAAGCTAAGGTTTATGATGTTTGGTCTCATTTAAAGGTAAAGGTTGAATGCTGATATATTTGTGTGTTTTCTCTGCTAATTCTTTGTCTTATGAATCTGGCTTTGTTTATATCAGCAGGCCTATTTAGCACACATCTGTAGAGCAGTGAAAGATGAACTGCCAGGAAAGTCTACAAGGTAGGAGACAGGCTGGAGGTCTGCATGGAGCACTCAGCATGACTGCCTGAAGTGGATTTGATGAATTTTGAAAGCAGAGATCTGTAAATCAGCCTGGTCATCAGAGTGGCATGCCAAAGGTCCGCAGGTTTTGGCGTTTGGATTCAGCATCTGTTGCACCCAGCTAAAGTGTATGTTCTTTCACTTTGACGCCCTGCAGAGGAAAACCATGCTGGGTCGGGTCAGGAGAGCTCATAGTCTGCTTGCCCATCTTCTTTTCTGCTTCTGTTTTATTTGACTTTTTATGTTATCTGTTATCAGGGACTTCTGGAGCCCAAGTGAAGGGCGGATGTCAGCCCATGTTTAAATTACACGTGAAAATGCCACCAACCTGTTGAATCCCCTTCCAGGTTAAATCCTGTTCAACAAGCCCTTCAGTCAGCATATTTAACTGGTTGCAGGTGGAGATCGTTGGACACCTGAATGCACAGATGTCTGACATGGTCGGAGGCGTGGTGGAGACGGTCGGAGAAGAGCCAGAGCCCGAGTCCGAAGACTTCCCTGAACAGCATGAAGAGGAAGAGGAGGAGCTAACAAAGGTGAGTTAGAAACAATACACTCTGTTCCAAAAACGCTGAAGAACGATGACAACTTTAAAGTATTAAAAACTGCAGTTTCTAAAATGGCCACTTGAAGCTGGGTCTAAAAGTAAGTCAATCCCAGCAGAATCCCATTTAAAAAACATACAATCGTACATAAAAGAGGTGCCCATTGATTTTTTTTTTCTTTCATATTTGTGGTCATGGTGGAGTATTAAGTTATCAACTTGGCTAGCTGGCTTGGCTAATAAGCTGCAGTCTTGAACTGTGGGTTGCATCACACAGACAGACCTACCAGCTGCCTGGACACCTGATAGTCAAAGCAGCCGCGCCATATCTCTTGGATATTGTCAAAGCTAACTTATTAAAAAAGATAACCCCACTGTTTCAAACAGGAAACTGTCCATGGAGACCAAAACTGTGTTTTGCATCTTTATGTTGAAAAGCTGAACATTTAACATGGACGCCTATGGGGACCGACTCAAGTGGCCTTTTGATGAACTGCAGTGTTGTCAGAGGTTCAGTTTTCATAGACTCCTATGCGCAATAAAAAAAAACTAAAAAAAAAACATAAATAAATTAAAAATTAAGCAGTTTAAAAAAGCAGTTTTGGTCTCCATAACCAGGTTCATCTTTCATAACTACTATTATTATTATTACTATTTCAGATGATCAGAGTCACTGAACTGAACTGTGTTTTTTAGTAATGAAATAATATGACACATTTCATGGCTTGCACAGTTCAGCATGCAAAGTGACTAGTTTAGAAATCTGTGCTGTAGTTTTGGTGAGTGAAATTCAAATCTTCTGTTTATAAATATTTATAACTAAGCACTTGTCTAAATATAACTGCTTGTGCTTCCAAAACTCCAAGATGGCAATGGCGAGAATGCCAAAAACAGGGGTGTCCAACTCCAGGCCTCTAGGGCCGGTGTCCTGCAGGTTTTAGATGTGTCCTCGATCAAACACAGCTGATTTAAATGTTTAAATGACCTCCTCAACATGTCTTGAAGTTCTCCAGAGGCCTGGTAATGAACTAATCACTTAATTCAGGTGTGTTGACCCAGGGTGAGATCTAGAACCTGCAGGACACCGGCCCTTGAGGCCTGGAGTTGGACACCCCTGGCCAAAATGAAGCATTCGCAATGCCACTTGACAAACCCTTGTGTGACGCGATGGTGGCATCTTATATAGCAGGGGTGTCAAACTCCAGTCCTCGAGGGCCGCTGTCCTGAAACTTTTAAATGTGTCCCTGCTACAACACACCTGAATAAAATAAGTAGGTCATTAGCAAGACTCTATAGAACTTGACTGTATGCTGAGGTGGCAGTTCAGCCATTTGATTCATGTTACAGCAATGAATGAACATGGTGCAATAAAAGTACTTTTAGAAGTACAATTTTCCAAACACTCACATTTACTTACATTTATTTAAATTTACTTGAATAGGGTTAGGGGTTGCCACCTCAGCATGCAGTCAAGTGCTGTGTCCCAAAACGTAGGCAACATCCTTCGGAGGACGCATTTGAAGGGCGATGACGTCACAGCGACGCGACGAAGGCTGCTCCAAATGCGGCGACAAATGCGTCCTTCACTTCCCCGGATTTGAAGGATGGGTCGGGTGTATCCTGCGTTGCCCAACCTATCCCAGAATTCATAGCGTGGCCCAGCCAATTCCAATTTCCACCAATGGTGGCAGCTACGGAGGCGGTACAAACGGCGGCGGAGGACAGCTACATTTTCAAATGCAGGTTTCTGGGTCACAACATAAACTTTTAAGATATTTCCCGACGCGAATGTAGCTGTGTAAACTCCAAATATCTGCCCGAGTCATCAAGACATCACATATTTGCAAAAGTGCTCTGACGCTTT
>VVHJ01054039.1:21933-35024 GCA_015107715.1 Tylochromis polylepis
TATTTGGTCGATATATTCAAGACATCACATATTTGCAAAAGTGCTCTGACGCTTTCAGAGATGGCTCACTAGAGCCGGCGAAACACCGGACTCCCGGTGCATCGCTTTCAGACCCCCCCGCAGTCTGTCGCTACTCTCCTTAAACATGATATATGAGTCACTTAGATGACTTAAAAATATTATCGTTTGGCTTTTTTCAGTGTTTCATGTGTTCCTGAGTAAATCGCTTTGGCTGAGATCAAAGTTATATAAAGTTATATGCTGTACAAACGTCAGACAGGAAACTGATTACACAGAAGTGTGAGATGGTCGAGGATGTTACAGACGCGTAGAGCTGCCACCCAGGCAAAAGGACAATGCAGCTATATGACGTTATAACGTGAAACCTTTATTGTTCTGATAATATACTTTTCACGTTTGAATAACATATCACATTATTACAATATACATGATTATGACGTTATAACAAAAACCTTTTCACGTTCTTATAATGTAAATATTATATTGTACGAACATGATAATTATGTAGTTTGAACAATAACGTTTTCACGCTATAACGTCATATAGCTCCATTTTTCTTTTGTCTGGGTGGCAGCTCTACGCTTCCTGGGCTTTACTCCAGTGTCCTGTTATATTTTAGGGAGCAAGGGGCAGACGGCTGTGTTTATTGAACTCCGCCGTGACAGCCGTCCCATTTCACAGCCTCGTACTTCCGGCCTTCTCGGTCTTCGGAGGATGCTGCCCACGTAGACCGCGAAGGCCGGGTCCTCCGAAGGATGCCGTCTACGTTTTGGGACACAGCCTACATCTATAGAGTCTTGCTAATGACCTACTAATTGTATTCAGGTGTGTAGCAGCAGGGACACGTGGAAAAGTTTCAGGACACCGGCCCTCAAGGACTGGAGTTTGACACCTGTGTTATATAGCCTCTTAATGCCCAAAATCAGGCACATGACTAAGATTTTAGAGAGAATAATTATTTAGAAAGATGTTTCTTATCTGCAAGAACAACTTGTAAGCCCTTTTGTTATTAAAGAAGGAATAACCGAGCTTCACTCACCTGCGATACAACTGGTCCTTTAAAAGCTCTACTTCCTGCCTTCACAGGTAGAAGAGGTAACATTAACTTTGGAGCCAGAGCCGTGCTCTTTGACACCCTCCCCGCTGAGGGAGGACGCCCCTTCGACCAGAGGTTCAAGCCCAGGACTACCAGCACAGACCACCGAACCCGTCGCAGAGAGGATACCCTTTGACGTCACGCCCTGCGTCGTCCAATCATTGGAAGAGAAAGATGAAGAGGCGGACGAGGGCTCCATTGTTGTTGTTGCAACCAACTGAGTGATTTGGTCACAAAACACTGTCAAAAACTGGAAATTAATACTTCAATAATCAGTCAAGCTATTATCCCAACCCCTCCCTCTCCCAAATATTTACCTACTTTCAGACCGAGGAAATGCGACTTTTTTTTTTTTTTAGATGGAAATGTGGGATGTAATGTACACTAAGGCCAAGGAGACACCCCCACCACCAGTTTATTGTGGGAAATCTGGAATATCACATATATGAGACTAATCAAATCTAATTTAAGGCAGCCGAGAGACTTGAATTCAGTGACTGCTGAAACAAGCTGTTTGAGAATAAAGATGGATTCGATAAAAAGTTTGGACTGACTGGACCAAAGAACCAGGACTGAAAGCCAAACTGGCAACAAAGGGATGGGGGGAAAGTAAAAAGAAGGTAGGAAAAGAAGAAGAGAAGTTAAGGGCCTATTTATAAATCCAGCGCAATACAACAAACATGGGCACAATCAGGGTTTGCAAATAATTCAGAGTGGTTGTTTCAAGATGCTTTTAGCATCAAAAGTAGGCTTTTGTATGCAAAAGAAAAAACCCTTCAAGGCCAGAAATAGCTGGTCAGAGAACATTTTGATTGGCTAATTAATGTGTTTAGGTTGGACTGACAGCTTGCCTGACACAGAGATGAGATGTCTTGATGAGGTAAAGCCAGCGTAATCTAGAAGTCATGGCAACCTGAGACATGCACTTGGAGTTATTTGCAAACACTTGCTCTGGACACAACCAAAAGAAAGTGCATGCTTTTTAACAGTGAACTAGCCCTAACAGTATAACACAGTATACAAAGTAATAATATATCAAATTGCTTTTTATAATAAAAGGGGGAAAAAAATCAAATAAACCGATATGTATTTGTATGAATGTAACACTGTATGTATGTTTGTATGAATGTAGCTTTGTTTGTGCGTAAAATATATATTCTGGGAAACAAATTCCTCTCTGTGCTGTTCTGTGCCAAAAGAAGTCACACTTTGTCTCCTGTGATGCCTTCATTAAGATAATGTGTTACCTCTTTGCCTTAATGAGCAACTTTCTAAACAGGGGAGACTTGTCAAAGGTTTATGCAGGACACGAAGGCAGACATAAAGCAACAGTGAGCCATTTATCAGCTGCTAACCCAACGCATGAAAGACAACTAACCTTCAAGGTAAAAATAAATAAATAAACAAGAGAAGTAATACAGACACGAGCGCAAACGCAAAATGAGACACGAGGAGCATCAGACATGAGAACACTGAAGGAACCAAACACACAAACGTCCAACTCAAACTAGGAGCTGAAGCTTAACACAGATGAAATCCAAAACTAACACTAGAGCAGTAACCATCTAATCAGGAATCCAAAACGCCACAAATAGCAGAACTCAAATGAAAAAAAAAGGTCAAAATAAAGCTCAACACACTGGAGTAACAATGAAAGCACGAGCCCAAAAGACAAAATTACTAGAAAACCTTGAAGTAAAAACAGACTCGAGAAGTCAAACTGTCAAATAAATAATCACTAACTGAAATACAGTGAAATACAGTGTTGGGGAGTAACGGAACACATGTACCGGCGTTACGTATTTAAAATACAACATATGAGTAACTGTATGCCGTTACCGTTTAAAAGGGTGGTAATTAGAATACAGTTACTTTGTTGAAATAAATGGATTACACGGCGGTCTTTCCTGTTTCATATGTTAGGCTATCCCCTCTCTAGTTTTGGTAATAATAAGGACTCCTTTGTTTTTTCTATGTGCGGGAATTTATATTTGGCCAGAGTTACTAAGAGGGGGAAAATTAAGGTGATGTCTCGGTGATTAAAAGGGATGTTTAGCAGGTGATCCATTAGGAAGTGATAGAGAATGAGCACAAGCTTTACGCATGTGTTTCTCTCCAGAAGCAGCAATTCAAGTACTGCAGAAGCAGGAGGGGAAGGTGAATTGATATGTTCTGGTATAAGGGCTGTCTTTGGACTGTGCATAAATCTGTGTATAACAGCCGACCTATAGGATGTGTAAAAGAAAAACGCAACGCAGCCATTACCCCAAGATCACGACTAATCCAGGAATTAATGAAATGACTCCTTTTGTTCCACGTGCATTAAATACAGACATGTTTTTCGCCCTGCATGTCGTGTGATGTTGCAGTTATTCAAAGTCAAAGGACAGAATCTGACTCACAGCCACCTGAGGGCAATAAACAAACCTCTTTTGCAAAATCCTCACTAAATTCAGTGACGGCTGCACAACATATGCCAAGACTCAACACAACAATTCAACTCTGTCTGAGTCACATTATTAGCCGTATTTTTTCGGACTTTACCATAAGTTATGTAATAGATCTAATACTAGAGAGGCATACAGAGCAAAATGCATAAATGTGATTTGTGCTGAATAAAGATGCACAAAAGCTTTGGTGCTTTCTGCGGTTTTCTTTATTTGCAATTTCACGTGACACTAAAACCTGAAACATTGCAAACTGCTTTGCTCACTTAAAAATTCACTTCACTGCTTGTGACTCGTCTTCAGCCCGTGCATTAGGCGATGCCAAAAAAAAAACACGTTTCCAACATCTGCCACTATCACTCCAACTGAACTCTTAGCAGCCACATCTGGCACAAACTAACAAAATAAGTGCCTTTTTTGCCATTAAATAATAGTCCAAAAGTCAAATGTGTTTAACTTCATTGAACTCTCGCCTCAGAAAATCTTGTGCTCTTATGCATACATATGCGATAAGGTCAGCTGCCAAAATACCCGTGTCTGCGCCTTTTAGTCTCAAACTTGGCACTGCACCCTCTTTATACCTGTAACAAAGATGTAATTACAGGTGTTTAAAAGCAGCTTTTTAAAGAGGGTTTTACACTGATGCAAAACATTTGTTTATTTGGCCCTACTGGGGAGATATAGCAGCAAGATCACCAGTACAATACAGAACAGGCATCAGGTCGGGTTAGGAATGGGTTACAAAGTAAGGCTAGCTTAAACAGGCCGTCTTATGTGAGCTTTCCCATTTGGCCACATTCAAATCTGCTGATCTACCAGCACGGTGTGTTCAGTTCTCTCCCTAAATTATGCTCAGTTTGACATTTATTCCATATATATTAAACAAGGCCTGGTATGACTTGAATATGTTGCTGTGTTTCAAGCAGCAGTGTGAGATTTCTTCGCTGACCTGTGGTAGCATTCTTGTAGCCAGCAGTTCCATAAAAACACTTCAATCAACAGCCTCCTTCACGTGAGGACTCCATTATTGTTGGGAGGCAGAGGAGTGTCCTTGCATGTTCAAGCCCTGTTATTATTTCGAGCTTTTTGGAAGGCGTTCTGAGGGTTTAATTTCACAACAGAGGCGTCATCAGCTCATGATACAGCTTTTTAAATGTTACTTGAGAAACACTGGGCAGCCGTTGCCTCACAGCATGAAGGTCCAGAGTTCGACTCCGCCATGTCCGGGGCTTTTCTGTGTGGAGTCTACATGTTCACTCTGGCTTCCTCCCACAGTCCAAAGACTTTTAGTGCTAATGGTTGTCTTTTTTTTTTTTAGGTGTTAGCCCTGCGTTGTTGTTTGGTTGGGGGGCGGGGATCAGCATGAAAAAACAATGAACAAGAAGAGGAACAACCTCCTCTGCCTCCATGGACCAGCCGCCACTGATAAAATCAATGCAAATCAATGTAATTATGCATCATTTTTTCACATCGTCTCTTCGAAGACGGAGCTACTGAGAATGATTCAGTCTTACCCTCTGGTGATTAAGACCCTGATGCCCCTAATTGCACTGATAATCATCTGTCCTGTTTGTCCTCTTTGAGATCTCATCCTGCAAATCGTTCTAGCGCCCAAATCGCCCAAATGATTGCACGCTTGAAAGGGTGTCACCTGACTGACCAAAGAACTGAGGCGCTCAAATTTATTAAAGCTACGAAACCTAATATAGAGTTTTTGTCAGATTTAAATGCACGAGGCGTCCGTCGCGCAGAATAATTACTCGGTCTTTCAAAATAATTTCTGCAGAGTCCACGCCACCCAGAAAAGGTTTCTTCTAAAATGAGTTAGGCATCTTCCAAAGAAGACTAATTGAAAGCCCAAATTTCTTTTCAAAGTTACATATCAAAGTGACACCTACTCTTAGCAAATAACATGAGATAAAAAGCAATTAAAGTAAAAAAGAAAATAAAATCCTGTCATCTTGTCAGAATAAAGTTAAGTTTAATCATTTAGCTGCAAGCAGCGATGGTGCCGGGCAGAGGTTGCGTTCGACTTTCTCGTCTGTCACGGTGACAGACAAGGTCGTAAAAATTCTGTCGCAGCGTAATTTTACCTGTCATTTTAACTTTTTAATGATAATAAGACACTTAAAAAGAACTCATCCACAAAAAGTAATTCACAGAAAGGACTTCGTTTTATGCAGACATGGAAATAAAACAGCCTATGATGAAACAGACTGCGGTCACTTCACTGCATTGGATCCCGTAATTACTAGCGCCGTAGTCTGTCTGCCTATGCTTTAGATAGGCTACAACTGTTAGCTGGCCACTTTATTAGGTCCACCTTGCTAGTACCAAGGTGGACCCACTTTTGCCTTCAGGACTTTCTTAGCAACAGGTCAGGCTTGTTGCTTTTACATAACAAAAAACCAAATTCAAACACAGTAAAAGCATTCAACATAAAACTTTATTCAGCCAAGTTGTTCACAGTTTATAAAGTTTAAGATAATGACTAAAAACAGAAATAAATAAATACTACATTAACCACAACCACAAATAAGCACTGAGACCTGCACCGATGTCCCTCCACACCCACCCAAGAAACAGACAAAAAGAAACGTTTTGTCAAATCCGAAGATTTAAAGACTTTTAAGGCGACACCCGAGAAACTGATACCAGGAGTTAATAAGAAGACAGTGTAAGAGAGAGATGAAGGATAAATGGAAAGGAGAACGAGGAACGGTGCATGGATGCAATGGCTGAGGTTCCCACTGAGCAGCTTTTTCTTCAATGTTTAGATCATCCTTCACTCATGATGGGGGAAAAAGTGGTCATTTAGAGGCCGTTTATTTTACATGCTTGTTTCCATTATGTGATGTGTTGGACATTATCGAATAATCTCAACAAACAGATAAACACATCTGCAGATGAATCCGGAGAATCTGTAGGTAAGAGACACATGTAGTCGAGCGCTTCTGAACAATCGCGTTCGAGTCAGATTTGGTTGCACGCTGGCATGACAGATTTAGCTTTTTAGTTATTTTCAAAAATATATATTACACTAAAGTAATGTATTCGTAAAATATTAGCTCGGATATCCCCCGGCTATACCGGAGGGTCCAAAAAACGTTTCCACTTAGGCTTAGTCAACAGACAATAGCGCCGTCTAAAAAGTAACCAAAGAGCGTGTTCAGAAACTTCACACAAAGCCAAACCATTTGAATATCACAGCCCCACCCTCTCTTGGCCTGAAGCATCAGGATGTTTTGCCAACTGTAAAAATAAGACAGATATAACCACCAGACAAGTATTGTGATCTAACTCTTTTCCCTTTCACTCCAAGTCATCCGCTTTTCTTCTTGCAGCGGTTTCATCAGCGTCTGCAGTATGAATCTGTGAGAGGTGAACATGACTGTGACACACACAGCATGCGGTACAGCAGGAGGACAGTGCTTTGTTATCCCTCCAGCAGACCTGATGGAAGTCCACCGTTACATTCTGGTAGTGATTTTATTTTTTTTCTCCTTCTATCTGCAATCAACTGCCTGATTTTTTACTTTATTTTTATTTTCTGATACACCGATGCCGACAGAGCTAACAGACCAGACCACGGACACCGAGATTGTGAATTTCACCCAACTCCAAACTTCTACACAGCTCAAAGCCTCTTTTTGCAAACCTTCTGGTGTTTGTTCCTGTTGTTTTCTTCCTTATTGATTTGATTTATTGATTTTCTTAAACAGGAAGAAAACCACAAGCCAGATGACTGGAGGCACCAGATGCTGTTTGTATTGAGCAACCCTGAATCAGTTCACAGAAAGGTTAATCTGAGGAATAATTCTGATGAATAGTAAATAAAAAAAAAAATGTCTCTTTTCAGTTGTATGTGATTAACTGAAGCTTATGTATGATCATGAGAAAAGACACCTGAACCAGCTACAGAGGTAGCTGCCTAGAGGGCACAAGCTCAGGAAGACATCAAGGTTAAATAGTCATTAAATTTCTTGACTTTTATTCTTTGAAAATGTTACACGAGCAGCTTTGCTTCTTATTGTAACCATCACAACAGTTCTGTTTTAACAGCTTTAAAAAAGATGTTATTTTTAGCTCGTTTGTCAGAAAACCTTAGCCATCATCACCAATGCTAGAATGAAAAGCGTCTGTAGATTTATATATTCTTTGATCATCCCGTTTAGAATGATTAAAGTGATCAGGGTTAAATCTGCGAGGCGTCCTTTTTGAGGAAAAAAGGAGAAAATGAATCTTGAGGATCTGCGCAGCGAGGTTTTGCTGTCGTCAGCTGCCTCGAGCTGCACCATCTATCAACTTAACCGTGATGAGATGAGCTCCGAGGCGGCGTCCACAAGGTCGCCGCACAATTTAGAGGTCGTTGTGGGGCTTTGGCCAATCTTCCACAGTGGACTGAGCAGCTCCATTAGTTTTCTGCTACCCACACAGTTTGTTGCCAGTTAAAATAAATCAATACCCTCTGCTCTCATCTGATAAAATCCTCCCCCTTTTTTTGAAGACTTAAGCGATCGGGTAACACAGGACAACTGTGCGGCAGTTCACCGGGTTCACCTCGTTTGGGAAGCAAAGCTTTTGACTGATTATAATGATTCACCCGAGCAGAGAGCGTTACAGTTAAAAAACAAAACAAACCACAAAACATACAGTAAAAGTGTGTTGTGTTGGAAATAGCTGCGACAGAAGGATGATTAATCAATCCCAGTCCAAATTCAGACAGCACAAGGTAGCAGTGTTTTATCAATCTACTCCTCAGTAATGTCCATCCATCCATTTTATTAACCGCCTCTCCAGTTTAGGCTAGTGGAAGGGCTGGAGCCTATCACACCTCTCATAATGAGAGCTACCAGTTGAGTATTAATGATTTAAAATGAATAACATATCTAGCAGCTGAACACGTGGGTTATTTGGCCTCAACCAGTGATATTCCTGGATCTCAGAAATAAGTTTGAGAGTGCTAAAACCATCATTATCAAATATTCAAAAAGAGCATATCACAATTAAATACCTGACTTTGTGGATTTGGCAGCATAATCAATCTACTATGTAACCCATGAAAATCAAAATGTGAAACAACAAGAAAAGGAAAATGAGCAGAAAGTAAAAGAAAACGAGCAAACGTTACAAACATACAGAGCTTCAGAGCTTACTCGTGGTAATCAGTGAGCTCAGCGAATCCGGCCGTGAAAAGAAAACAACATGCGTGACTTTAATTTGGGTGATTTCGGCTTCAGTGTCGTCTCACTTTTTATCTCTGGACATGCATCCACTGGTTTTTTTTTCTTCTTTTTTAAAAATTATAATCACAGTTATTTTTGCTCAACGTTATATTCTCGATTAATTTAATTCTTTAAAATAATAAACATCTTACATTTATTTAATTTTTTTTTTTTAACAAGAAATTCGCTTGGACAATTTAACAGAGGTCTGTGTGTGTGTGTGTGTGTGTGTGTGAGTGTGTATTCATATCTTTGTGGGGACCAAAAATTGGAAGTTTACTATACTTGTGTTGTGGTTTTAGTGTCAGGGTTACAGTTAGGTCATGGTTAGGTTTAGGCTCAGGGTTAGGGTTCGCCATTCATTTTTGATGGTTAGAGTTAGGGTAAGTGGCTAGGGAAAGTATTATGTCAATTAGATGTCCCCACAAGATATGAATACCCAACATTTGTGTGTGTGTGTTGGGGGGTGGGGTTGGGTTTAGTAGGGAATTAGAGAATAACTAGGGGGTGTTTGTGACCATAAAGCCCATCTCACAAGGGAAACACACTATCCCTGCAGACCTGCTTTAACTGGATGTCACTGCAGGATGCTGGTGCAGACCGGGACAAAGAGAAGCCTGGGCAATGCTTTACTGGTAAAGAGAGTGTTTGATTTAAACAGAAGAAAAAAAAATAGACCCCTGTATCCAAAATTAACTGGTTGTTATCACCTTATATTAAAATCAGGTCATTGTGACACAGAAGTGGATGAGCGCTCTTCACATACATTTTGAAATCACAAACGTGCATGCGCAATTAGTCGTACCACAGCTTCCAAGGTGCTTTCCAGACGGAGCACAGGCCCAGCAGAGGTTCAGAAGTGCACCGTGACCTGACCTTGAAGGAGAGATCAGCCATATTTAAATCAGCATTGGTCTTTTCCTTTTGTGGGGGGAGACCATGAACTTACTAATTGCACCTGATACAAAGGAACTGGATGAATTTTGCAGTTTAAGGTGTTTTTCGCACCAAGCAGGTAATGGTCTGTGAAACGAGTGTACCAGTAACATGAAAACAGGTAAATGGAAGTACAAAGACCGGAGAAATGAATTAAGAACAGAAGAAAAAAAACTCACACTATTATAAAAGTTTTCCATTAAAAAAAAAAGCATCACTCTTGTGTAAGCTAAACCATAGGCTCATCATCACTGTCTTCCTCTTCCTCAAAGAGTCTCTGTAGGGCGGAGAGGCGGATGGAGGAGAGAGGAGGAGAGGGAGGAGGAGTGGAAGAAGAAGGGACTGGGGGAGGAGTAGAAGAAGGAGGGAGGTTGAGGTTGCTGTTGTAGCTGCAGCTCCTGCTGGCCGAGCTGCAGGCCACCGTGCTGCTGCCGCTCCCTGAAGCACTACTGGTGCTCTCCTCCACCTCCTTCGGCACACCTTCGATACACACCTCTGTTTCATTCTCATGGCTGTGATGGTGGTGGTGGTGTGGAGAGGGAGAGGGAGAGGGGGGAGGAGCCTGAGCAGCAATTTCGGGTGAGGGAGGAGAGGAGGAGGGTGGGGAGGCAGAGGCGGTGGGAGATGAAGGTGGAGGTTTAGAGACCGAGTTGTGGTTGCTGATATCGCGAAAACTGGCCAGAGGAGGGCGGAGCCGGACACCAGAGCGTGTGGAGCCCTCGATGGCCTTTTGGAGCTGGAGGAGGAAGAGGAAGAGGAAAAAGAGGAAGAAGGAGAGGAAGAAGAAGAAGGAGAAGAAGGAGAGGAAGAAGAAGAAGAAGAAGAGGAAATATAAGAGGAAGAAGTAGAAGTAGAAGAGGAAGAGGAAGAAGAAGTAGAAGAAGAGGAAGAAGAGGTAGAAAAAGAGGAAGAAGGAGAGGAAGAAGAGAAAGAAGAAGTAGAAGAGGAGGAAGAAGAAGAAAAGGAAGAAGGAGAGGAGGAAGAAGAAGAGAGGAAGAAGGAGAAGATGAAGTAGAAGAAGGAAAGGAAGAAGTAGAAGAAGAGGAAGAAGAAGAAGAGGCAGTGTTTGAAGAACAGGGGAAGAATTAAAAACAAGAAGAAATGAGCAGAATTCATACATGAATGATGAAAATTTAAAGATGAAATGAAGGAAACCAACCAGGGATTAGACAGAGTCAGTGGTGAGTAATTACACAGATGGAGGGAAGAAAAGTTAAAGCAAATGAGGTAACACAGGAGCATGAGTCAGAGACGGTTATGGATAAAGACAGGAGCCCAAAACTTAAAGGGAGCTTATTGATTAGGCTCACGAAGTACTCATACATAATTCAAAAAGCTTTATGAGACTCCAAGGAAATTAGGAGCAAAAACAAATTGGATTTTTTTTCTTCCAAATTAAAGACAAACAAGAGAAGACTTCCAAAAGTTGAGTGTATTAAAAAGGAAGCTTTTTCTGGACTTGGATCAGTGAAGTTCATTTCATTTAATGCTTAGATTCCGGTTCTGGGAGACCTTGAGACAGTTTCAGAGTTTAGCCGGTCGTGGTCTGGCTGCTTTGGCCATGCTGTGACGAGCTGTGCTGCTGGGATCCAGACCAGCGGTCCCCAACCTTTTTTTATTTGCCTTCAGCAACGCCGCCAAGCAGTACGTGTACAAAGGTGTTCATCTGAACTAATTTTAAAGGGAATGCCATTTAATCCCTGATTATATAAAGGGAGATGTTAATTTTAATCCAGTCCAACGCTTAATATTTATGTCTGTTTGGTCTGAGCTATTTATTCATTAGGTGAAGATTTATCTCGCACATCTTTAATAAACAATAAACAAACTGTTCTAGAATTTAATCAAAGGCACAATTAAGTTAATTTTTAAAGGTCTCTACTGCTACTTAACGTGACTCCAACAGAGCGTGCTCTACTTCTGCGCACAAACACTCTTACTCTGTGATTAACTACAACACTTAGTACTTACAGGGTGACCAGATGTTCCTTCTTATCTGGGACTGCACAGCATATTTACCTCGTGCCCCACGTGATGATGTCCCACATTTTAAATTGGCTCTGTAGGATGCAGACCTTTCTAAAGTCTGGCTTTTAGCCAGTGCATTTGAAGAAAGGCTTTTATGTTTTTATAGTTTCATTATCGTCGAGAGCAGGTTAACCTGTCTTTTACTCCCAATGCTATAGTCAACAGAGAGCTACCACAATCAAAACGAAGCAACAGTATGAAAAAATATTTGTGCTTTTTGCCACTTGTTTATTTCCTTTCTTACAAAGGAAAAGAGGCGCTTGAGTTAATATGCAAAACATTATCAAAATTCTCAGGTATGGATCAAAAGAGGTGTGCCCATTTGTGGCTGACTACTTGTAGCTTTTACATGAGCATCTGCAGTTTAAAGTTTAGCTTCAATCCTGTGTTCATGTATTGCTATTAAAATGACTGATTATCGATTGCTGCTATAGGAGCTTTAGTTGCTGTGGATAGTTTGGGCCAAGCTTTAGCTGTTGGGCAGCTGGCCTCATATCTGACTCTGGATTGCTTTGGTGTACAGACGAGTTCAAGGTCGATTCAGTGACTGCAGTGCCCTGTCCTGTGGCTGCAAAACAAGACCAAATCATCACTCCTCCACCACAGTGCTACAAGCCTGACCTGAGTCGTTTAGGATGACATGACAAGTTTCGGTCTCTCCAAACACGACTCCGTGCATTATGGCCAAACGTCTCCACTTTGGTTTTGTCTGTCCAAAGGAGATTATTCCAAAAGTCACTGTTCAAATTAGGGCTGTGCGATATGACGATATGAAAACATCTATCGTTTCATTTTATACGCTATCGTTTGTTTCGTGGTGTCGCAAAATACGTTGTTTACGGCATGTTTTTTTTCCTCTTCTACCACCTACGCAAGAATCATGTGACAGAGTACGGAGAGAGTAGCAAAAAAGTTAAAAAATGTCAGTTAAATATATCATATAGGAGACACACACAGTGATATTTGAGAAGTGAAATGAAGTTTATTGGATTTACAGAAAGTGTGCAATAATTGTTTAAACAAAATCAGGCAGGTGCATAAATTTGGGCACCACAAAAAAGAAATTAAATCAATATTTAGTAGATCTGCCTTTTGCAGAAATTACAGCCTCTAAACGCTTCCTGTAGGTTCCAATGAGAGTCTGGATTGTGGTTGAAGGTATTTTGGACCGTTCCTCTTTACAAAACATCTCTAGTTCATTCAGGTTTGATGGCTTCCGAGCATGGACAGCTCTCTTTAACTCACACCACAGATTTTCAATGATATTCAGGTCTGGGGACTGAGATGGCCATTCCAGAACGTTGTACTTGTTCCTCTGCATGAATGCCTTAGTGGATT
>VVHJ01054046.1:5156-20343 GCA_015107715.1 Tylochromis polylepis
GAGAAGGCAAAAAAAAAAAAAAAAAATTAAATTAAATAATACCAGTTACCAAAGTCAATAATGCTTGCTTAAATTGATCATATTTATTACTAGCTATGGAAACCACCAGTGCTGAAGTAATATTTAATATCTGTTAGTTTGCTGGAATTTAATTAGCTTTATTTACGAATACGCTTCATCCATCAGTCAACTAGGGTTGCAGAGAGCTGGAACCCATCTCAGCACACTGGTGAGGGAGGGTAACAACTGCCAGCCTCAGTGGGAAAAAGTACTGTTCCTCTAGCGGCCACAGGCTGGGCCCAAAAGGAAATCAATCCCCATAAATCCCCATGTTAAAATGCCTAACTTCAGCCATAAATATATAACACCTTTATTGTAACCTACAGTAAACAAACTGCTTGGTTATTTATAGCTAAATTTCTCAACATCATATTAGATTTTTTTTCAGGCTCAGAGGTGTGCTGATACAGGAAGCTAAAGCAGCTAGTTGTCTGCTAGGCTTTAGTACCGCTAATTAGAATCACTGAAATGGACCTTTCGACAACATATGCACTGTTGGAACTTTTGAGCATATTAATGTAATATCTGGCATATAATGTGTGGCTTCATGTGGTACAGCATTCAGTATTTTTTGGTAAGTGAAATTCTACTATTTTATGATTATGTTTTACAGTACTAATTAGCACTCATCTGTGTCTACATGCAACATTAATATAATGTTTGGACATAGCCTGTCCTCTTAACAGTCCAGCCTCTCCTCCCAGTATGGTAAACTAGGATGGAAATGGATCTGGAAAACCATATATATATATATATATATATATATATATGGAAACTTAGTGCAAACTTTTGTTTATTTTTTTCCATATTGAAATGGAACAATGCAATGGAGTATTTGCTGGACTCTGGAACCTAATATGACCCAAAGGATTTGAGAATGTGGCCCTGGCCTCCAGTCAAACCATAAGAACACAGATTAGGGGGAATCTGGAGCTTCAGTTGAAAAACAAAATGCACAATTTTGACTTTTTCTCCTTGCCTCTGGATGACAGCTGCGATGTCTGTGACACAGCCAAGTTACTTATCTTTGTATGTGGATTAACAAAAGAGTTTAAGATTACGGAGGAGCTGGCAGTGATGCATTTAGTGAAGGGGACCACGGCAGGGAATTTCACAGAGTGTAGATTAAATAGTGAATAGCAATAGTTTTACTCTGCCTATTTTACATTTTCACTATTTGTAACATCTACTCTTACCAGCAGCAGTTTATAAAGAGATAAAATTAATATCGAGCAGAATTGAGTTCATCATATTGGTGCAGCCCTCAACAACAGTTCCAGTTTCTCATGTGGCATCTTGGAAAAATGAATTGCCCACACAAATGTATAAATCAGGGTAGTCTGTTAGTTTGTAGTTTGGTACAGCATAACTTTGCAACTGACCTGTTGCCCCTGAGCAGTTTCTCTTGGTTTGCTGCCTTGCAATATAGGCAAAATACGTCTCCCAAAACGTTGAGAGGATTTTATATTAATTGCCCTGGCTGAACTGGCAATCTCACGCTGACCTCTCTCAGCAGACGTCTGTAATCTGCAGCCTCGCCATGAGTGTCGTGTCGATTGTGGTCAACACAGAAAAGTAATTGCCGAGCATCGTCTTACACAGTAGCTCAGTGGTGTGCTGAGACTGCATGCTTAGTCTCGAGGAGGTTTATTGTCTTTCTCAAAGTGCATCGAGTTCTTAGGTGAAGCTGCAAAACAAAGTCCTCCTGATAATTACAGTCACTGTTATTTGTTTGTTAGGTCTCCTGTGATTTATCTCCTCTGAATGGTTTTGAATCATCATTGCTCCAAAACATTAGATTAATTCCCTGCTTTGGCAAGCAGCCTGCCAATTACTTTTAGGGTCAACCATAATCAGCACAACACTCTTGTGCTATTGTGCAGATTAGATGAGCAGCATATCATTAAAACAACAATACGGAGGTTGGCGGAATGACCAAATCAGGACAACTGTCCCAGTGGGTTGGTTTTAATAAACTAAAGTCCATGTAGAAAGATTTTCAAAGCCCACTCCAACTCATCAGGTCTAGTGTGGAGGTTTTTCTGGAGATAGGTTTATTATAAACCCAGAGCAGCTGAAATCCTACAATAATTTTGTTTGATTTTGACAAGCCCAGTCTGTCCGGGCTCATGCAGAGTGAAGCAGTCCAAGGCTCACCAAGTTCTGAGAGTTTGCTGGCAAATGTTAATGGCAGATGAGGAGAACAGTGAACAGTGAAAGAGAGCTGGAAGGCAAGTCAGGATAGTTTATCAACTCTGTTTTGGTTTACACTTTACTCCTTGTTGTGGGGATCAATAGACACTCAGAGTCTCCACTGGTGTCCTGGCGAAAAAGCAAATAAACTTATTTCTTATAATGCGGGAAATTCTTTAAGCTCATTAGCCGACGGTGATTAGCTAAGAATGCTTTTCCTTGATTTAAGTCAGTTTAACAGCAGACTGTTGCTGTTTTCCAGCTTACTTTACATCACTGAAAATGACATATTTTTAGGTTTCAGCATTTGGGCAGCAATTTATGGTCATTAGCTGCACCACTGGGAAATTTTCATTTGCATTTTAAATTCTTTTGAAAAGCATTTGAGTAACTCCACAAGGAAGCATCTGTTATTAAAATGGACTCATGGCACATTAAAGCAATATTTAAACTAAATGCGTGTACTATTATTGTGCCTTATTTTGTTATTTGTTGAAACTGCTGCTAAAAAATGTTAAGAAAAGGTTCAGGAAGTTATTATTTGTTGGAGTTTTTCAAATCTCACTCGGGCCTGGTGATGGAGACAAGGTCACTTATAGTACATATGGCTAAGAACTGGCGTTTTGCATATACAGTATGAGCAGTTTTGGTAAGTCTTTGTTACCTTATTAGGCAGAATGTTTTGTATTTTCCTATTATAGTTAACCAGCTAATTGCACTGGTCTACAGCCAAAATACTTCAGAAATAAATGGAGTAAACTTTACTTTTCTGGATCACTCAGAAATGATAAGAATACATTTAGACACCAGAATTTTGCCAAAAATGGGCCAAATAGAGGAAGGCCACAGTCATGCAGGCCTAAAGACCGGTCAGTGACCTCAATGAATGACTGCTGAGTTGCTGGCAGTCACTGGCATGTAATTGGTTGCAAAGAGATATACGCCACTGCATTGCACTGAAAACCTCCCATGTGATTGCTTTGATTGGTTAGCAGATTGCCGTAGTCACCATAAGTTTGCATGGCAGGTGCCAGCTTGCCTGCAAACACACAGCGTACTCTCCAAGTGGTAATGCAACCCGAAAACAGAGGTCGCTCACCTTCAACATAAAAGCTGAACCTTTTGAAATGTGTCGGTTGCAGTTCTGAGGCAAAACATTTATGCTTAGGGTGAATGTTTTCCATTTCTAGTTTGTGTCATACCTTTTCAAGTTTCACTACAACTAGGAAAGCAAATGGTGAGTGTTTGCAGACATTTAAGGGTTTTTTTTCACACAAACTATGGGTCACCGTGGCAATCTGCTAGTGAGCAAAGCAACTGCAAAGATGTTTTTGGTGCAGCACACTCTTTGCAACCCATTTCCTCAAATGACTGCCAGCAACCTCTAGCAACCACTCACCATTTTTCTCTCGTGACCGGAGATTGCCAGGACATCGCTGGTAAATTGTTATGCCTGTGTGACAGAGACCTGTTGTATATGCAGTTTTGTTGAAATCGCACTGCTGTAAGCTTGCACTATATATATGTGTAAGCCTGGATAAATGGAGAGAGTTGCATCAGGTGTAAAATCTGTGTCAAATTGAAAATGTGAATCAAAATAATTACATAAGATGATCTGCTGTGGTGGCCCCTCAGGGAGGAGGAAGAGGACAAAGATGAATAAGATTAATAAAAATGAGAATTTCTGTCTTACATTTCAGGCCCATCAGGGAAAGGAGAGAGATTTATGGATTTAATGCAGAATCTTGAACTTTATCCTGCTATGCTTTCTAATATAATGTTTAATATCATTTTTTCTCCATACGGACTTTTTTCAGATTTTTTTAAAAATTGAAAATAACTGACCATAAACAGATGAGAAGAAATTTAAGTTTACGATTACAATTAAACAATGCACACAACAAAACATTAAATATCCTGCATGGCATCACTTGAAATCAAACCATCATCCCCAGCTCGTCACTGCAGATGGCTGCTCCTCCCTGAGCCTGGTTCTGCGGGACGTTTATCCTGTTAAAAGGGAGTTTTTTTTCTTTCCACTGTCTCAAAGGGGGTTGTTTGATTGTTGAGGTTTTCTCTCTATTATTGTACCTTACAATATGAAGCACCTTGAGGTTACTGCTGTTGTGATTTGGTGCTATATAAATAAAACTGAACTGAATTGAATTAATTGTCATATTTGGCTCCAGCACTTACTAACCAGTGCAGTATCAGGAATTAGTGTTATGCTATTATGTTTCTTTATGTTGGTTAAAAACTCGGCTCACAAAGGTTGTTAATTGTGGCTTCACAGTCACGGAGCTGTTACCAAATGAATTTGGGTTGAATTTACTGGGTTTTTTGTTTGTTTTTTTTAATTTGAAAAATGACACTATTAAGTAACTGAAATGGTAATGTAAGTCTGAATGACTAAGCCCTTTTGGTCTGACAATCATCTCTGCCCTATCGCGTACTGTGAACAGTCTGCGCTGCCCTTTGCAAGAGATATTTGAGAGCTCCTGTTGTTTGATCCCAGGTTTAGTCTGCAGCTCAGAGTTCTTCCTGCTGCTGAAGAGCAGGAGGAGGCACGCTGCTCATAAACCAGCCTGAAAGATTTTATCTTCTATTGCTTTCAATGGAAAGTTCAGCTGTTACATGATGCAGAAGTTATAACTGGATTTTGTGACTACCAAACCCAGCTGGTTGAGTTTGTTGCTGACAGTCATATCATGTTTTAAGTCCACATAAGGCACTACTAAATTCATTTATTCAGAGTTTGTAACATCAATTGTATTATTAACTGTCAAATATAAAGATAAGGTAAGCTTGTTGTTAAGAAATATTCCACTATGGTGGAAAATTTTCTTTATAACAGCTGACACAGTACACTCCATGTTTCAAACAAAGTAAAATAGCTTAAGAAATTAAAATAAAACACATACAGCAAAAAATACTCAAAAGGAAAAAGCTCAATTAAATAGCCCAAAACCATAAAGCACAATGAGTAAAACTCCAAATAAAATGAAACAAAATGCAATCTCATGTCTGAATATTGCATTTAAGTGGCTCTGTAGATAAATAATATAATATAATATATTAATAAAAATCATGCAAAAATAGAGAAACTAAACCAAACACCAGGTATAAAAATAGCCTTTAAAAGCATAGAAGTAAGTAATGAACACATCCCCTGGGAGCACTGCTTGGTAACAGAGGATATTATGCCCCTGTCTAAGACAGAGTTGTCTGGACAGGACAGGAGTTGTCTGCTGAGAACAGCACCAGAATGATGCTCCTAGAACCAGGGTTCATAATATGGCCAGATGATGACGGGGACCAATCAGCAGCTGATGTGTCAAAAACCAGACAAGTTTAGCCAATCAAGACGAGAACTGTAGACAGCTTCTCAAAGATCCTCAAAGGTCACACTCATACAAAAACAATACGCAGAAAAACACTATAGAAGGATAGAGAGACAAAACACAAACACAAAAGTGCTTTACTGGGCTATGGTACTATGAGATATGATGTGGCTTGATCATTCAGGACTTTGCATCAAAGAACCTCACATTCAGGTAAGTTGCTATGATATCAATGGAAGGGGAAGATGAAGGCAGAGGAAGGAAGAGTCCATCTCGCCATTGCCACCAGCGACAGCTGTTTATCAGCGAATCCCAGTTGTATCCATTTACAATAGAGTGTAAGATAGTCGCTTCTTGAACAGGTGTTGGTGGTGATTATCAACTCTCCATCTCTTGATCAACATGATTCACAAAATCAGTCTACATATTCTTCATCTCAGTGTTTTCTGGAAAGATTGATCAAGGAGCCTGAGCAGTTTGGGAAACTTTGGCACGCAGGGAAGAAGGATTTGTAGGTTGACAGGACAGCTAGCGAATAAACTGTAGAAATGATGCCAGTAAGCTCTACTTTTTATAGTGTTAGAGGAATTCAGCCCTCCTCAAAAATCCTGAAAAAGAAAATGATGAAAAACAGTACTACATAGTTCAATCTTTTCATGTCTTCATCAGTTGTTTTTCAACACACATCGATTTCATCTTTTAAATAGCAAACCTCTGTATTTGCTTTCCACAGACTTCAAAGATTCTGATCTTCTTCCTTCAGGTCTATTTTGTTGCAGTTGCCCCCTTCAAGACAACGTCAAGCCTTTTTTATAACTCGAGTCATAACAGTCAATATCACAAGTGTGCAAAGGAGAAATAATAATAAAGCCTGTCTGAAAACAGATGAGGGCAAACAGAAATATGGTGCACTGTGTTATGAGAAGGAGAGCACTACTCTCCAGTCCAGTTCAGCAAGGTTTTTGTGCTGAGTAGAAGTTCAAAGAGTCAAAGTTCACTCACCTCCAACTTTTCTGCAGAGTTTACATTTCTTGTTACTGAAGTTTCTCCCTCCACCAGTTCGTCCAAAATTGCCATTTCCCCACCATTTAATTGCCTTGTATTATTTAATTTGCAGCTTTAATTAATAAAATCAATATGTTTCTGCTGCAGTACAATCAATGTCCGCATGAAAGCCCATAATAAGTAAGGCTGTGGATACAGTTACGGAACAAAATGGACTTCAGGTGTGATTAAGCTTATGTCAGGGTTGGTTAGCTAACTAAAACGATTCATTTTTTTCTTGTTATAAAGAAGTGGTTTACAAATCTATACAGAGTGTATCCTACATCTCGCCCTGTGACAGCTGGGATAGGGTCCAGTCCCCCCTCCGACCCTGTATTGAATAAGCAGTTGAGGCAATGGGTGGCTGGGTAGTTTACCTAAGTCTGTATTTCATGACATATATTGGTGGTTCCTTCCAGTGCTGGAGTGTGCTATGCCTATTCAAGCATTTAGGTAGATTCATTCACACCTCTGGCACACCTCTTTCACTCCTAGGGTTTCATTTCAGATAACTTCAAGTGCAAACTTCACAGCTGGAAAATAGGCATTAACTGTCAGGGATCAGTGAGGGTTGACTGAATGCCTTCATGTAGTGTAAGCTAAGGAAGGTAAGGCCAAGGTAAATTTTATCTGTATAGTACATTTCAAAAAAAGCACTTTAAAGTAAAAATGAGAGGGAAAAACAGAAGGTTCATAACCTTCCTCTATATATGTAAAGACTACTTACACAATATTTTATTGCAAAAAGTATTACAAACCACAGATAATGGTTTGAATCTTATCTGTTTGACAGACTCCCTGAGCCTGTTTTTTTGTAGTCTACAATATAAAGCACCTTGTACATTTTGAATAAATAACATTGAATTGAACTGAAGTGTTTGCATACAACGACCGTGGTTCCAGAGATCAGCGGTCACTGAATGCTTGACGAAAAAAGCGTGTCACCAGCTGAGATTTATAAATTGTTGAGCTTGCTTGGGAGATCTTTCCAAAGTCTCATGCAATGACAGCAAAATCATGGCCCATTTTTGTATGAGCTGAGACCCTTGGAGAGTCAAAAGTAGTTGAGATGCAGACCTAAACAGTCCTGAGGTTCAGTTAAAGCTAAAGCTTTAAAGCCCAGCAGTGTCGTTTGCAGGTACTGTTTGTAGGCAACTGAAAGACTTAGACTTGGTTAAAATAAAAAATGGGTCTTTATTACAGTAAATAAGAAGACATCTGATGAGGAGCATTATGCACCCATCAACCACGACCTCAACGTCTGCTTCACTGCATATATGGCGAGCACATACTTGTTTAGCAGTATGTGGAGCTTTGCTATTTTCTAATCTAACATGAAAATATTTTTAGAGATTTTATATTCTGGCAGGAATTGAGGGATTGCATGTTACCTGTTGCTTTTGCTCAGTTTACTGGGTATGTTGTAATTTCCGAGTGCATGACTGTGTGTAGCACTGGAAATCATTTGTGTGATATGCTGATATGGTTGGGCGGTTTCCATTTTGGATCTAGCTTTGTTCTAGTTGGTAGAATGCCTCTATTTGAAAAGCTCCAAGTTTTTCAACAGTAATCTCTTATCCCCTGAGTTCTTTTATTTGTTTTTATATATTTATTTTCCAAAACTAATGGACAAAACATTCATGCTCACTTTACTCAGTGCCAGTATTTTGGATTTGGCTCTCATAGTTTATATCAGTATAAAACAACATTAACATTTGGCCAGGGGTTTCAAAAGGTGTCTGATTCAAGAAGGTGAGAGGAGGTGGATTCATACAATCACTCGACAATTTTTCTACATTTTGGCAGCAGGTAGAGGGCTAAAGGCTCAAGAACAGTTTCTCAGAAATAGCGTTCAAAATATGTTTAATCACACTTAAATAATATTTTGGATTTCTTTTGGCCTGTACATCCAATTGCTGCACGGTCTGTGGCGCTTTGAACTGAGTCAAGTCTCTTTTCAAACTGTTTCTGCAGTCTGAACAAAACTACATGCAGAAAAATTTAAAAAAAAATACATGTGCAAACATACACGGAAATACAGTGTATAAAGCAAAAGTTTGTACAATTCTAAGAATCTTGATAGTCAATATTTGGTATGAACCACTTTTATTCTTCAACACAGCCTGAACTCTCAAATTGAAGCTTTTTTGTAATTTCTGTAAGTCAAAAGTAGTATAGTAGTTCCCCAAGGTTCTTGAAGGACAATCGAAGGTCTTTCATTGAATGCTGGAAGCCCTTTTTTCCTTTTTCTCTCAAGATGATCCTTCGCTGCTTCAGTAATTTTTATGTCCGGGTTCTGGGGAGGCCAGTCCATGACTGATAATGTTTCATTGTGTGCTTTTCTGTCCAGGTATACTTTTACTGCATGGTGAGTTAGGTTACTGTGCATACAATGGAAAAAAAAATTATACACACACACACACACACACACACACATGTGTAAGGAACAGGATAAATTAAAAACAAGTGCAAGGTCCTTCAAAATAAAAGCCCAGCTATATCCGATTTGGGCAGCTTTGTGTTTGCCCAGTATCACCAGTGGGCTGTGTGCTTACTCTGGCTAGATAAATAGTGTTGTTGCAGTCGTGTTTTTGAATTGTTTGCCCTCCCGAAGCTTTGAAACTGGATGTGACAAGTGAGGACCTCAAACCGCTGCGACTTATCAGTCAGAAAGTAGCCATGACCTACAAAATTTCTTTTTTACCTCTCATGGGAGTGTAAATTACAAAATGAACGTTTTTTTATTATTATTAAAAAAATATGAAACTAGTGACTAGTGAAACACTTTCACTAAAATTATGGTCTCTGGTGAAAGTGTTCACTGAAGACAGAAATATGGTCATTTCCCCATAAATTTGTATATGTCAGACTTCTTTTTGCACCTGAGTCATCACCCCCTGCTTGTCACTATATATAATGCATATTTTTAAAATCAAGAATCTCTCTGTTTTGATAAGAAAAAAGCCACCTCTTACAGCCAAATCCCTGCCAGGCTCTTCTCTGGATGCCAGTTTGTTGATACGTATGGGTCTGTGCGACAGCTTTCTGTTTTGGGAGTTTGTGCTGGAGAGGTCTCAACAAACAAGATAAAAGGGTTTGTATTGGCAAGTTTCTGGATTGCAAGATTTCACAAGATGACAAGGAGCACAAGAGAGTTTGTCTGCAAATTGACCCTGACACAAGTATTCGGAAACTCCTGCTGGTAGACTATTGTGGACGTGCTTCAAAGGGGATGACAAGAAACATCCTGTTGGATCAAACAGAACTGAAAACAAACTATTAAAAATGATTTGGGTTAAATGAACTGGAGGGATCTGTTTTGTTGGACACCTCTTTTCCTCAAACTTCTACAACAGAGATGGAGAGTAAAAAGTTAGAACGACTGACCCTACTGTCACAGTTTTTGTTGTGAGTGCCTCAGGCTGAAATAAGCTAGGATTATCCTTTAAATGTGTTTCTTTTCACGAGGCAGCTATTATGAGGTTGTCCATGTGAAAACTGCCACAGATTTGTCAAAGGAACAAAGAAAGAGAGAGTTTAGAAAGGGTGCATTCACTGGCCCCTCTTTCACTTCTACACATCTGTTCAAAAATGCTGTGAAAGTTGGTTTTTGATGTCAGATCTGACACTATAGCCAAAACTATCTTACCACGCATGCAGTTCAGACAGACCATTAATCCAGCTTGACTATAAGCTACAGTGCTTCATCCTTCAGCTCTTTCCTGGTGTTCTTCTAAAGAGACGAGATATAAAATCCTTCCATCATGTGTTCGTTCAGTTAGACATGTGATCCAGAGTGCTGTATGTTGTTGGAGCCTATAGCTTCAACACCAGAGCACAGGGTCTTTTAAGGCAAAAGCATCACAGAATCGATTGATACGCGATGAGACAACATGGCTACTGGAGACTGGATATTTTATTTCGTGTACCGTTTTTGGGCACGTAAAAAAAAAAATCTGAAAGTGTTATTAATTCAAAATTACTTGGTTAAGTTTAGGCATTAAGGAGAGAAACTGTGGTATTGGGTGGGGAAATCAGGAGTGACAGAGAAGTGTGTGAGGGTGGTGCAGGACATGTATGAGGACGGTGAGACAGTGATGAGTTGTTTGGTATGAGTGACAGATAGTTTCAAGGTGGAAGTGGGATTACATCAGTGATCTCATCTGAGCCCATTCTTGTTTTTAGTGATGATGGACAGACTGACAGATGATATTAGGCGTGACTCTGTGGACTATGATGGTTAGGTTTAGGCATTAAAACGAACGGGTTAGCTGCAGGCACTACAAACCACTTGGTTAGGATTAGGCATTTCACACTATTTGGTTAACTTGGTTAGGTTAAGGCTTTTAAAAGTACTAAGTTATATTTTAGAAAAAGGTCATGATTTGGTTAAAAATGCAAGGATTGCCTCTTCTTTTAAGGTTTGCAATGGTGGTGCCAACCTGGTTTCTCTGGACAATAAACGTACTGCTAATATAAAGTGTATTTCTCTTAATATACACAGGTTACACAGTTGTGCCGAATCTCATGAAGAAACACGAAACTTTGTGCCTGTGAACACGAACATATGGATTGATTTTCCGTCCCTATTTCACATTCTGCAACGAGGCTGGCCTGTGAGCTGGTTTTGTTCAGATTGTGCTCTTTATGCACTAGCTTAAACCTCTGAATGTGTCTCATCTTCCTTTTCCTCAGCAAAAACTTCCTCAGCCCAGTACTTTATCTGTCTATATTTCCTCCTCCACCACCTCATCAGACTGAACCAAATGTATTATTTTTTCTATCAGTCTGTCAGCTGGAGGAAATGAAAACAACAACAAAAAAAGCCAGAAGAGAAACAAATCAATGCAGGACTTTGCAGTGAAACTCAGTTGGCTGGGCATCACCTCTCATCAGTATTCCATAATCATTTGCAGTGTCTAGAGCAGCGCATGGTCTTCTTTAATTGTCCCTCTGCAGGCAAAAGAGTTTAAAAAGAAGTCGAAAAACACCGCATTCACAGAGCTGTCAAGAAGAGCTGAGAGTAAATACAGCTAGCCATCACCCCAGCTCCTTACACACCCCATTATTTATTGGCCTTGCAGATGCCCTTGCCTGAGATTGCTTCTTTTGCAGCCCTCTCTCGTCTAACCTCCATCACTGAGTAAAGTCATGATCCAGCTGGGATTTTTAGTGAAGCTGTTGGCCTCAAAACATGCTAACCCAGGGCGCAGTATTTCAAGCTGACATGTCACCCCCGGTGCTGTAATCAGGGGCTCGGTAGTGCCAAGCAGCTGGTGCCATAGCTGGTCCTTCATCTCAGCACACAGCATTTGAATGCAAGCTTTAAGCAAACATCTATCCAAGCTTAGTTTTGAAATTCAAAATGCAGGAAAACACCTGGTCTTAGGCGCTTGTCAATTATAATTCAGCCAGAGGCTCATTAGTAAAATTACTTCTCTTAACAGAGATGAAAGGACATTTTCATAATAAAACCGTCATGTTTCAAACGCTGCAGTTCATTGAGCGTGTTTAGCAGAGCACATACAACCTATGATGAGCTCACTTGGGGTGAAAATATTCGTGTGCACAAAATACAAATTTGCACACATACACGGCATCAGATTCAGTTCAAAGGCATAGTTAGGAAACACGAGACCCCTTTCAAAACTCAAAGAAACTGCACACAAAAAACCATTCAATCAACCAATCTTTTCACTGTGAAATCTGAATTTCTTTATTCACCAAAAGAAAAAAAAAACCCAGATAGGCTCAAGGTAACATTACAGCTCACACACAGAGGTCCAAGCAACAAACTCTGTAAATATACCCACCGTAACACATTTATGATCCCATGATAATGGAAAATTCCCATTTTTTAAGATTTGCTGGACTATGTTAAAAAACGGTGATCTCAGATACTTAATGGGGAGTATTTTTTTCTAAAAAGGTCTTTTGTTCATCTTTCCCTGTGTTTTCAGCTGACATTTACCTTGTGCAATCGCTTTTTAGTGTTCAAAGAGAAACCCAGATCTTTGCGTTTAAAGGCTTATTCATGGGTTAGATCTTGTTGGAGGACCCAATTAGATTTGTATAAAAGGCAGGTGCACCAGAAAGGTTGAGGTTGACTTCAAGCTTTAGATGTGCTAAAAGCAACTTTCTTTTGTAATTATTTCTTTTGCTGGTGTCAAAAACTATAATTACACATTTTTGCTTACAACTATTACATATACAAAATGCATAAATACAGCTTCACTGAACTAAAATAATAAACAAGTCCCTTTGTGAAGTCTCCTGTGTTTTTCTCATACTGTCAGAAACTATGGTCCTGTGGTTCCACTTTACAACTCAGCGTGGAGGAGTCGAGACTGACAGATGCCATCTCAGACTTAAAAAGTCTTTCATGTTGGCGGTTGTGATGCTCAGCAGTCTTTAGGTTTGCATGGGAGTTGTCCATACAATGCTAGCAGTGCAGAACCATTAGTCATTTTTAATTTTAGAACGTAGAATATTTATTCTGATGCAATCCCAAAGGGATTTGTTGCATCAAGTAGTGCGTTGCCAGAGAGATGCTGACCGGTTTCTTGGCTGAAAATAAACACTTAAAAGAACAAGTATGTACGGTAAACATTTATTTTCTATAGCATTTTTCAATATATATATAAAAGTGCTTTACAAAAAAAATGCTAAAAAAAATAAATGGCCAAAAACAAGTTTAGAAAGATAAGTTTTAAGGGGCTTTTTTAAGGAGATCACAATACTCAACTGGTGAGAGTTCCAGAGTCTGGGGGCCAAGAGGCATTTAGATCAATCATATTATACTTAAGATTTTTACAGAGTCTCACATCTTCAGTTAAAATAACCAACCAAAGTCAGTTTTAAGTTGGCTGCAGGTGAAAGATGAACAATGTGGAGAATAATTGCTTGTTTCAAGCTTCAGATTCCCTCTTCATCCTGACTTGAAGAAATGGGGGACTTCTTGAATTTTAAGACAAGGGGTAATTAACAAAGATGGTGGAAGCTCCCTGAGGACAACCACCTCTTGCATAGGCACTGCATATCAAGTATAACATCTTAGGTGAGTCTCAGAGAGGGGCTCTCCATGTAATTGGAGTTGAGAGGGTCACCAAGTGCCACTGCAGAAATGAGAAGTACTTACCAAGATATGGATGATTTTGCCCTCAAGATCCCTCCTGTGAAAAGGATGGATCCTTCATGTGTGTTAATAGTTTTTCTTTTTATTACAGCCAAAAATACACAATATCTGAAGTGATTAATGTTTGAAAATGTTAATAAAAACACTTAACACATAATAAAAAAATAATGCACACATTCTTGGAAAGGCAGTTCCAATTTCCAGTTTCAAAAGAATATACTTTAAAGTAATGAACATATAAACATGCGCTAAATTTTAAAATACATGGCTGAATATAAAGGTTTATTTATAAAACTTAGCGTCACTGCTGTTGCTGTTGTTAGGCTACCTATGGGCAACCACATGACACTCAAAAATCCCCTCTGTCTAACAGTACGTGTTTCGATTGTTATTGAACCGAAGCTAAGAACTGAAAACATGCATGACAACAATATAAGGAACTTATACAAAGCTTTAATAAATAAACACAAAGAAATAACAGTGTGAATGGCTAAATTTCAAAAATACAGAACTTCAATCCAAAGATGACTAAAAATACCCACCCTCTGAGAAAAAAAGAAAAAAAAAGAAAGAAGTTTGGATCTCTGACCAAGGCTCTTCAGCTTTTGGTTTCAAGGACCATGACATTTTTTGTAGAATAACAATTGTCAGTATTTATTTATTTATTTTTTGCCTGTCCCGTTCGGCACTGTAGCAATCAGAATTATTGTCTGAAGGCCAAGAAAAATGCCCAACGTACGGTGCACATTTTAGGACATCCTCAGGTCTCAGAAAAAAAAAAGCTATCAGGTCTCAGACAAAAAAAAATTGTCAGGTCTCAGGTCTAAGACAAAAAGCCGTCAGGTCTCAGAACACAAGCTATCAGACAGAGAGAGAAGCTCCTGCAGATGGCGCTGTTGTTGCACTTTTGGAGCTAGAGTCTGGGTTTACCACTAGTTCAATTATGGTAAATACAACCATGTCCCTCTTATGAAAAAGGACACGCAGCTTATCATGTTATACTTCTACAACATCTAAAATCACTCTGTTGGTAATTCGTTTGTCAGATTAGCTCTTAGAATGCTCACTGTATTAGAGGATTGTTGCTAGCTAGCTAGCGATGCTACACACCTGTTACTCTCAGTCTATATGTTTGAATGTTTCAGGACTTCATAGTTTTTCTTATCATTTTTTAGACAGAGATGACATCAGCTGCACACTCCACAGAGGCCCAGAGTTACACTTACTATCAAAAATGTCTAGAAATGTAATGTTGTCCTTTGAGATTTTAACGTAAGACTGAGGATGATATAAGACTAAAGATTTAAACGGTTTTAGATCCATTAACACCACACACACACACACACACACACACACACAGAGAGCACTCTACAACCTGGTAACATGTAAACTTTAAATAAAAACAAGTGTAATT
>VVHJ01054074.1:24197-52032 GCA_015107715.1 Tylochromis polylepis
TAGTAGATGGACTGATTATTGTTTTCAGACAATGACAACAAGGAAATGCAAAGAGGAAAAGGTACAATACTGCATATCCAGCCTGACTAGATTCCATAAGTATTAATCAGTCTAGAGCTTGTGAACAGAAATGCTCGTGCTACATCTACATATTATTATATTAACGTACAGAAGATAGTTGTTTTGATACTGAAGGAGGCTGGGGCTTCTGCCAACAGATATCTTAGAAAAGCAGTGTTCCAGGGACCCTAAGGGACAACCAGAGTAAGTGTTTAGGACAGCGGCAGGGCAGAGACTGACAGGGGCAGGAAGGTGGATATGAACCATGTCCTCGGACTGGAGAAACAGAGTTTTGGATGCTGTGGTGATTGTGGTAAGCCATGATAACTTTTAGGGACGAAAAAACAACCCAGATTCAGTTATGTAAGACTGTTCTTGTTTTCATTTTTATTGTCAACTATTGCAAGCAACATATCAAGGCATTAAGTTTAATTGTCTCTTAATATTTGACACATGGTGGCACTGTTTCACTACTTAAACCTCTGCAGACTTTCATTTCAGCTAAAAATGAAAAAATGAAAAATCAGTGCTTTTTAAAATCCGTCATGACTTTTGATTAAAATCTGTTCATCTGTGATTATGATTAACTCAGTAACAGAAATTATTACTACAATAAGTTTGTGTTGGATTGTTAGATTTAGAAACAAGCAGTTGAATATTATGTGACCTAGTGAGTGTGCACGAATTAGAGCCTAATTGAAAAGCAAGTTGTCTGTTAAGGTAGAAAAGGACTGAAAAATTGCAGTCAGTTTGCTATTTACTATAAGTCATAAACAAAACAATCTATATTTTGGGATGTTTTAGGTTTTTATTAAGCTCAAATTATACTCGTTCACGTTGTTATTGTCTCTGCAGGACATGTGTCTGGTTTTGCTTTTGTTATTTTTGTGCTGATAGCAGTGCTGTTGTAAACATGAAGCGCATCTGTTTATGTATGAGTGTGCGTATGAGGGAGAAGGCATCAAGATCAGCTACGCAGATAAAAGCAGTGGATTTTCCACTAAAATTTAGTCCTTTCACATTCTCTTCTCTCTGGAAGGGCTCTGGTGCAACCACGCCCAACACAACCACAGCACCAGTGAGTCAGATCGACACTTTATCATTTCCCTTTCAACCTAAATCTCAGCTTCTCCAAAAATCCCCCTTTTTGTTGGCTTTAAGCTCTCTTGCAGTTACAAATGAAACTTGGATTAAACTGACTGGGTTATACAGAGGTCGTGTGAGAATGATTGTGTCTGCACATGCTATTAAGTGTTCAAATCTGCATTGTCTGACACACATGCGCGCACACACACACACACACACAAATGCAGAAGTGACTCAGTATCCAGGCAACACCACTGGTCATCACATGATGAAATGCAGAGGAGACCTGCTCCTAAGCAGCCAGTCAGATTCTACCTGCATTTGAAGCCTGTCAGCACTGGCTAATTACTCATTAATCAACATGGGGCCACTGATTGTGTGCCTCCACTTATAATACTAGAAGATTAGACAGATGCAATTTGTAAGAGAAGAGAAAGAAGGCAGAATATTGTTGTTCTCTAAAGATTAAAGAGCAACAGTTGTTAAAAGGTTATTTGTACACCTGTGAAGGCAAAACAGCACTAATTGCCTCTCCTCTTTTACAGCACTCAGTGGTTATGTTATTGTCTAATGGCTTTGGATAATAAATTTTCACGGCCCTGATGTGGTTTCTTTTTAGGCAGCAGTTTATGGCATAGTGTAACAGCTAGGCTGTAATAACTTTATTCCATCTATACAACTGTAAGTATCCTTTGTATAAGAAATACTACATGGAACTACACTTAGTTGAGATTTCTTAAATTTTCAGTAACTGAATTCCAATTTAGGGAGCCAAAAAAACCCACTTTTCATTAGTGTGTAATATGGCAGTTTAGAATATGATGTTGTATGTTGGTAATACTAATTTTTGCACCCTTTTATAGTTATCATTAGTAGGGCTCAGCTCCTTAGGAAGGTTTAGTCCGTTATGACGGCTGGAACAACAAAGCTGAAATCACAGATACATTTTCACTGGGATCTGGATGAATGAAATTTAGAAATTCCTTTGTTGTTGTAAAATAGTGACATGTTGTATATGTACATGCTTTTTTGTGTTTGTTTTAAAGTTTCTATTGTTAAAGACAGTGAGAGGCAGGAAATATGGAAAGAAAGTGGAGGGAAATGAGATGCAATGAATGGTGCTTAGGTCGTTAGTGCCCATGTGGTATGCACCCAACTTGCCCACTTATGCCTCAGTTCACATCATGGAAGGAATGTCAGTGAAATTTTCTGATTTACCCAGTGTAATTTTAGCCAAAAAACAAATCAAATCTAATATTATTATACCATGGGAAGGTTTTATGTAAACTGGCATTATATCCCTTTTATCTGTGACAGAATATATATCATAGTTGGTTAACTAACAGGTTAACTATGTCTAACAATGATTACATACAGTTATTATATGTGATAATAATAATGATCTTTTTTTTTAGCAACTTTCCTCCAGTCACCTACAAAATATGTTTGTCATAACTGTGGTGAAATTCCTTATGAATAAGAATAGGACACTAGTGCTAATATATCACCATTATTTGTGTGTCATATTAAGGTAAAAACCTGAATGCTTAGTCACTATATGAGCACTGTTATTCTGTAGGAGGCATTTTGTTGGCCTAGTTAGTGTCCTCTTGTTCCCTTCAAAGGAAAGGGTCACTACACATTGATACAAGGTTGTTCCGCTTGATCACCTTTACCCTACGATGAAACTGCTTATTAATCTTAATGGGATGGTCTCTTTCAGGATGAGAGTGTCCTCATCCCCCCAAAATGTGAGTGGTTACTGAATAATTTGAGTTAAAAAAATAGTAAATCATGCTTTGGTCTTTGTAGTCACCAAATCTCAACCCATTTGAACATACATGGGAGAAATAACAACAACAACAAAAAAATTGAGGGAGCATCTTTTTTTTGAAGAATGGTGTTCATTTACATCAACAGAGCTCCAGAAACTCGACAGTGAATGTGAAGTTGTTCTAGTGGCCAACACAGACACTTTATTTTCATATGCATGTAAGCCCTTGACTGGACCAAATACTGTTGCTGAAGACCACCTAAAAAACTTACAAGAAAGTCTGGCTCCTCGGAAGCAAAATATAAAGAAAAAAGGGGTGAGTCAGGACTTTTGCTGTATAATGTACAACAATGAAGATAGATTCCCTGAATGTGTACATGTGTGTTTGTGATTGTGCCAGTTCACAATGAGGCTGTGAAGAAAGCCACTCTATATCCGTGCTTCTGCTTTAGCCACTGGTTATGTTTTGAGTCATGGTGTTCTCAGGGTCACTGTCATACTCAAAGGAAATGCAGACTGATTGTCAGATGTGTGGAGGTAGGCAATGATAAACTTAAAGTGAGCTGTTTATTATAAGTATGTTAGCAGTAATCCAAAAGGTAAACAAAAGTCCAAAAGAGGAACACTATAAACTATAAAGAAACACTAGGGGAACAGGAACGGACGTTCTGACAAAAGGAATACAGCGACTACATATACACATAAGGGCGATTAGGGGAAGTGGAGACAGCTGGGAGAATGAGAAACGGTTTAACTGAATCACAAGAGATGAGACAAGGAAGCATTCTAAAAGCAAAGCACAAGGAACAACTAACTCAGAAAATAAAGCAGGAAATGCAAAACCTAAATGGGAATAACTACATACAAGGGACTTAACACAAGATGATGGAACACTGAAACTCTAAAGCTGCTAGGAACTGAGAGCTAAAGCAAATACACTAAGAGTACACGAAACAAATATAAACATTGAACAAACCAGGAAGCAGAATAGAATATTTAAACAGAGTTAGTTTTTGGTTGGTGTTAAGGACTTGGCACTTAGCTGTGATGGGTAAGCTTTGGATTAAGGGACCTGGGAATGCATTACAGCCAGTGAAACATGCCTGTGTTTGTAAACTCGTCCTACACACAGAGTGGAGCAGGCAGCAGTTCCTGTTGGTGGAAGAGTGAAACAGACAGCAGCTTTTGTCAAAAATAAGTGAATCAGTCATCCAAATAAACTCATATTTTGCACTGCAATTACTCTGAGTGCCAGCAATACGCCAGCCAAGTTTGAAGTAGATCTAATAAGCAGTTGTTGAGATAGGCCAAAAACAGATGGACATACATACAGAGATTTTTTTTATGTAATAAAATGTCTATTGTATGCATGTAAACTGATGGTGTGTCTTTTCTATCCAGGGTGGTCGTTTCCGAGGTTTGACCATGGGATTCCCACCTCTCCAGCAGCGCTCCTCAGCTAGGCGCTCCTTTGGACGCTCCAAACGTCTCAGCTTGGCCCGTTCCCTGGATGATCTTGAGGTAGCATATATACACATAATCTATATGCACTTTTTCCAATACAAGTATACATACGAGGGATGCATATTACTGCAGTATTTAAGCTCAGCCTGGCTACTGTGTTACTGTCATGTTTGAGCCTCAGGTGTTGCCTCTGTGTCTAATAAGAGTAGCTCATGCACTCCATACATGCTCACATGATACATCAAGCCGATACATCTTCTCATATCACCATGGCAACATACACAGTACAGAACAGAGCCATCTTTTGTACTGACATGTTTTTATTAATTTTTAAAATGTAACACCACAAAGATGCATTGGTACATTTTAAATAAACATAAAGCAGAAACATTAATTCGTTCCCCTCCCTAAGAGAAAATAAGAGCCTGGTTCCATTACATTAAAAAGATGTTTAGTAAAAATGACACGTACATCAGCAGTCTGTAAGCTTTTCAATACCTAAAAGTTTTCAGATTTTCACCAAGTTCACAAGGGGTGTAAGTAAGGAGACGGAAGACCCCATAAAATTTAGATTTTATGGGGTCTGTGTGTGAGTGAGTGCTTTTTTTTGTTGTTGATACTGACAGCGCTGATAGCCAGAAAGCAACAATTAGAAGAGCTCTTTACATTTCTCCAAGAAAAAGAAATCAAGCTTCTGTTTGTTCATGGGGCAAGTTAATGATTTTCTTTTGTTTGTTTTCTTAAATATAAACTGTACAAATATTCAGAATACAAAGAGAAAGGCAATCAGGGACTACATTTATGATAACTACAGTTATGTTTTTTTTTTAACTTAATTAAAACTTTTTTAACTTAATTTTTTTTATCTAGAGCCATCTTATATACATCTTATAGAAAGAGTCAACAGCAGTTCTGCTACACTGTTGCAACAATTAGCCTTTTGCTCCTCTTTTAGCTTCAAGAAATGACCTAGCATCCAGTCATTTGAGAGCCATGAGTTTTGCCTAACAATATTCCTATTTAGGTCTACTTTACAGGATTTAATACAGAGAAAATCAGCAATTGCTATTTTGGTACATAGACAGGAAAGATACAAATACTATTATTATTATTTGTATTAGGTTGGATTTCTGTAACTTAAGGTGGGATTTTATTATGAAATTTCATTTCTGGAAGCTAATCATAAAACTGTCCTAGTGATAACAGTGTAAAAGAGAAAATAATGAGCGTTTTTCTGAGTGTTGTTGTCATCATGACTTGTCTCTACGTGTGTCTGTGTGAAGGTTGCTAAGACCACGGTAGAGTCCTGCTGTCTCCACCAAAATTCATAACAGTAACTTTGGTTCTAAGATAGAGATCAGAGGACAGCTTAATGTTTCCGCCGTTTAGTGGTGACTGGGGTACCGTGGGAGCAGATAAGCAAATCCCACGCTGTTGCATCAGTGGTGATAGTTTTTTTTTTTTAACATACATTTTTGGCATTTTTCCCTTTATTGGACAGCACAGTAGATAGCAACAGGAAGCATGGGAGAAAGAGAGAAAACGACTGGGAGTTAAATACCACAGAGGTCCCGGGCCTGCAGTTAAGGTGGAGGAGTTGTATTTTAAACAGTGAGACCATTATTTAGCTAAATTAAAGCTGCTGTGTGTGTTTTTTATGAGAAAAATCTTTTGAATGAATCGAATTCCTCAAAGCGAAAGTCTATTAGTAGACACTTGGAGCCCTCAAGTGTTTACTAATAGACTTTCACTTTTATTGTTCAACTTCAGTTTAAACTTTATTTAATTTGTATTCATAATGGAAAGCCCAAACGTCACCTACAGGCACTTGAGAGCAGATTACGATATAAAAACGATACATAATCAAGGATGAGATTGGAAGCAGTGTAGAATTTCTGCACACTTGAGTTAGCCACTGTTGTATGAGCTTCACAGGGGTAGATGTCCCATTGCCAGAGCTTCCAATGGCAGGGCTCCTCTCTTCTTCTTTTTCTTCTTCACCCCTTCATCCTCCCACTCTCTCTATTCCACCTTTTTCTTCCGGTCGTTAGGCCTTTTTCACTCACTGCACATGCAGTAATGTCCACAAACAGAGAGGGCTTTGTGTTGTGTTGAGGGGGAAGGAGAGAGAGATTGGAGTGTGTGTGTATGTGTGTGTTTGTGTGGTGATAATGGTGGGGGGTAATGGGGTTCTAAGTGTTAGCCTGCACTTCTAACGAGCTCTGATGAGCAACAAGCTGACATTCCCCTCGTTAGTGCGGCCTCAACACAAAAGCACACACAGTATATAGACACACGCACACAAATGCACAGTGTAGATACACACATGTAGGAAGAGCTGTGTGCGAAAATACAAAAACAAATGCCAGCTTTAAATCAGTGACACACAAGCACATATATACACACACACACAACTGTCAGACATCTTGTTAGATGTGCTGCTCAAGCTGCTTTCAGACTGTGTGTGAGCAGGCGCATTTGTGGCTCGTTTAGCAAAAAAAGAAGGCAGAGTTTGAGGCCCGTTTCATATATTAATCTGCCAGGGGCAGAAATATGATTTTACTAGTGTCATTTGTCTATTTGTTTGTCTGCCAGTAAAGAATGTGATTAAGCTTGGCAGAGAGGTGGATAAAAGACGAACTATTTTGCTGCAGCTCTGGATCACCTTCTTTAACATTGGGAGAACTGACATTGGTGGAAACCTGCAGTCTGCCTCTTAGTTCCCTTCTTGTCTTGTGACAGACCTGATTCTAGAGCCTAACTATTACGCAGTCACGCAACACCCACACACAAGTTGCACACATGTACTCTCCTTCAGTGTGTCTGGCTTCTAGTTGGATTTTAGTTTGGCATTTAACTTCTTTGCCATTCTTACACATATACTGTGTGTGTGTGTGTGTGTGTGTGTGTGTGTGTGTGTGTGTGTGTGTGTGTGTGTGTGTGTGTGTGTGTGTGTGTGTGTGTGTGTGTGTGTGTGTGTGTGTGTGTGAAGAACCCTAGTCCTTCAAGAATGTTCAGAAGATAAATAAAGCAGGAAAAAAACATCCTGCTTTGTAATATAGGCCACTGGTATGGACAAGGATGTGCAGATGTTTCCCAGAATGACAGCCTGAAGTGATGAATTTAATTAATTTAAATTGCTTGTCAAATAGCACGCCAACTGTAATTACAAATAGTGCAACCACTTCTGTTATGTGATCTATTCATGACAAAAAGGTAGCTATAGGAAAGTGAGGATGGGGTGGGGTTACGTAATTGAGGGATGTTGTAATTCTGTAATTGTATGTGTGACAGGACCCTCCACGACACGCACACAGGTCGTTGGTTTTAATCGCTTTATTTTTACTGTACACACAAGCATACACTGAGCATACACAGAGCACCCACTGTGCTCCCGTCCTCTCCTGGTTCCAGCCTCCCTCGCTCCATCCTACTGCAACACAATTACAGCGCTCGTTAGCCCCTGACAGCCCGCACCTGCTGAGCCCCGCCCCGCGAGCTCACTGCCATACGCCTCCCTTGCAGCCACGCCAGGGACCACACCCCGCCACAGTATGCCACTGCAACAAATAGAGCAAACACAGTTGTACTCTCATCTTGTCAATGTGTTGGCATTTCCACCTTTTAAGCAATTTGTGGCTTAAAAGGAAACTGCAAAGGGATTGAGTTTGCAGAGTTGATGTTATGCAAGCTTCACTTTGGCAGAGTACAAAGAAAAACTCTAGATTTAGCTCCAAACCAGCCTAAGGTGCATGGAACTAAAAGGAACACCTAGCAGCACAGTGCTTATGTACAAAATAAATATTAATGACATTACAAAGAGGAAAAACTGAACATAATAGATAGGAACAGAGCCAGTCTGAGATAAAAAAACAAACAAACCCTATACCTTCACAAAAACCAATATGAGATAAACTGTGTTTTACATTTATTGAAAAAAAAAATGACAAAGGGACAATAATGCGGTATGAGGAGAATGCTGGAGTATCACTGATTATTCTGGAGTGGATGATTATTATTCTGACTTCCAAAAAACACACGGTTCAGAAACTGGTGGTTGTATCACAAGTACGGTTATCCCAAACTGCTCGAAGCATGCTCAAGGCCTTTTATATTTTGTGTAGGTTTTTGTATCTCAAAGCAACAATGGTGGAAAAAAATGTTTGCCTTCCATGAATCTGAAATACTTGATTTAACTCAAATTACACGTTTGGGTTTGAAGGTCAAGAGATGACTCATAATCTCCTTGTTTGTCTGTCCTATATTAATTTTACAGGAGATAATAATGGATGGCCCCATCTTTTTGACAAGTATTTTGGAATGCCGAGTCATAATGCCAGGACCAAGTCCAATGTATGCTGTGAGTACATTCATTTTAAATGTTTGAACTTTCTGAAAAACAAATAATCAATTTAAGGACAATGTTGTACAGCAAATTTGTACAGTTTACAAGTAAATAACTGGTTAAAAGAAAAACCCATCTGGATGATTCCTTCATTTTATTTCAATAATATTAAGATTTTTTTTAGGGTAAAGCTAAATTTACGCTTGATGTGTTGAGTTATTAATATATCAGATGTGCTTTCATGACAGTATTTACCTTCTGCTTTCACTTGAAATTAAAACAGTAGACATTCCCTCTACCGCATTGCAGGAATGTCCTAGGTGCGTGTCTTCCGTGTGCCACTGAAATGTTTACAATATGTTTTGTTACTGTGATAAAATAGTAAAAGAGATGGGAGTTCAAAGAAAACCTGTTTAATGTAGCATTACCTCGGAGCAATCTCCACCAGCTATGTTAAGACTGCTGGCGGAGATTAAAAATTGTCAAAACTTTCAGTCTCACATTTTGTGTAGTTGGAATGTTTTCATCTGTAAATACAGATTTGTAAAATCAGAGGAACCTTTCTTCAACCCGGTCAAGTCATCGGGGGGTAATAGCCACCACTGTATAAGCAAGATGAAAGAACAATAACAAATGCCTTTTGAAGTTTAATACCTCAGGACAGAAACACAGAGTGCCTTGCATTTTTTCTTTTCTTTGTCTTGTGAAACATATGCAATGATATTGTTGATGCAAAAGAACATGAGGTGGGAAAATGGGAACGACTTTAACATTCTGCGTGTTGTGAGAACAATTTCTTCAACAAAATGGGCACAAATATGCACAATCTAGACAAAGTTTTATTTTTCGAGATAAATGCATTAAACTCATCGTTTAAAGGACATGAAACATAAAGTTGGGACATTGATATAAACAATAACATTTACTCAGTCTTTTAAAAATGAGGAAGTAAGTAAATACAAGATGAAGACAGACTGTTTTTGTTGTTGTGTGTTTGTTTGTTTGTGTGTTTTGTTTTGTTTTTAAATGGGATTGACAGATTTACGTGCTACAGCCAATAAAAGACTTATTTGAATGTTGGTTTGACATATGCTTTTTTATGCTATTTTGCTGATGTCCTTTCATGTTATTCCATTCCATTCATGTAAAAAAGGAATTTGCATTATGCATGCATTATGACAGCTGTAATTTTAGTCTATTGTTGGTTTTGTCAAAATTGTTCTGTTTAACAGTCAGTCATGCATGCATGACGAGTCTGTTTATGTAATTATTCTTTTAACTTGCCATCTACTATAAGTAACAAAGGCCTAAGCATGACAGTCTTAAGAAGATGAAATCAAATTGTCAAGCTTCGATTTTAGTCATCCGGTTTGGATTTTTCTTTTTCCATTATATGCACCTCTTTCAGCTCATGCTTTTAAATCTGCCAGTTGTTTAAAAGCTATGTATTATCCACACTGTGCTCACTGACAAGCAGTGTAGTTTCTATTCTGCATCGAATAGAAAATAAAGACTAGATGCATAACTCTGTATCCCCAAAAATGAAGCCCAGCAGGCTAAGTTCCTTTTGAGAATGAGAATGAGTAGGATGATAGCTAACATGACAGTTATTAGAGATGCACTACTGCACTGACCGGTGACTGCCAGTCAACCTCCCAGATGACTCCCATATGGGCATGTGTTATGCACGCACAGCAGTGCAGGCAAATAGTCACATATATTTTTTTTTTGTCATAACAAATTGATGTCATGGGTACAATACAGTCATCCTTATTTCCTTTGCCCTTTTCTCCCAAAAGCTGCTGAGGCTGGTCATCCCTCCCAAACTTAGCTAGCTATAGCAGATACAGTATTTACAAAATTAATGAAACAAACAGGAAGGAAAACAGAAAAAAAAAACAGCGATGCACAACTTTTATGAAAAAGTTTTCTTCAGGGTGAACATGAATACTCAGCAAGATGACATGAAAGCTAATCCAGAGGTTAGATGTAGCAGCGGCTCACAGTCACAGTGGATTTATGACCTGAAATGTTGGTTGGAGCAGGAACATTGAATAAGTAATCGTTCTGGTAGGACCTAAAAGAAGCAGCCAGGCTGGCCTCATCAGTGGAAGGCCTGTTGCCCTTCATATCTGAAGAAGCAAGTATCCAGGGAATATTTTTGCTTTCCCTGCATTTTCTGTTGTGTCTATTCTTTTTTTTAAGAGGCCACATCCCAAAAGTGTGCTTTTCTCTGACCGCTACTTGCACATTAATTATTGTTTCAACACTCATATACTATTAGAACATTCAGGACTGTAAACAACTACAACAGATATAGGTGTTGGCAAGTGGTACTAAAATGAGGTAAAGGGGGAGATTATGAAAGAGAAGGACAGAATGAGAGAGGAAGAAGACAACGTGTGTGTGTGTGTGTGTGTGTGTGTGTGTGTGTGTGTGTGTGTGTGTGTGTGTGTGTGTGTGTGTGCGCGCGCGCACAGATGAATTAAACTTAAAAAATGTGAAAAAGCTATGGCTGCTTAATTATTAATTTTATGAAAGACACTTCAAAACTTTTTGTTTTACAATGGTGGTAGTGCTCTACATTAAGAACTATTCTGTGTCTCTGCACATATTTCTGTATGTTCAATTATGAAAAAAAAAGTCTCATTATCAAAACAAGATAGTGAGGGCCAACCACACATTTGTGTCCAGAGGTCTGCTATATTTCCTTTCCTTTAGGATTCTCAGCAGGTAAAAACTGTAATTACGCCTTCTGTTTATGCCGCTGCGCCTTTGGCTAATAGTTGTAACTCAGTGTGGGATGACATATTATGTCACAGCAGCACTTCAGAAGTTGAACCTGTTAACAGCTCACAAATTTTGTACTAATATGTACAACATATTTCCAGACTTGCACCATCAAAGCACACCAGTAAAGCTCACCACTCTAAGGCTGGCCATCACTGAAAATGGTAAGCGCTTCCCTTCAGCTTTTATACTGCAGGGTGGCTAATTGCTGAGAAGAACCAGCTGTGCCCTGGTTCCTCAGCAGAAATGGGAAGGAAAACACGACACACCCACATGGTGTTTTATCGCTTTTCAATGTAATTTTAAATATGAGACCCAAGGACATGTCAGTTGCAAGTGTTTACTGATGATGTGACTGCTGCTAGAAGTAGCAGGATGAATTCTGAAGGGTATGGGGTTATACTCTGGTCAGATTCAGCCAACTGCTGCAAAACTGATCGGACTGAGCTTCACAGTGCAAATGGATAATGATCCAAAGCATATTGCAAAAGCAACTCAAGAGTTTCTCAAGGCAAAGAAAAAAAGAAAGGATAATCTTCAGTGGCCAAATCAATCACCATCTCTCAACCCAATAGAGCATGCTTTTCAGTTATTAAATACAAAACTGAAAGACCCACAGACAGCAGAAACTGAAGGCAGCTGCAATAAAGACCTGACTGAGCATCTCAAGGATGCAAACACTGCATTTCAACTCTATTCAATCTTAATATAACAGTCTTAATATAATCTTAATAATGTAAAGACCCTATAATAATACAGAGAAAACCCTAACAATCAGACAACCCCCTATGACCTCCGGCAGAACCTGGAACAGGGAGGGAGACAGGACAAAAAACATGTTGTGGAAGAGAGCCAGAGATTAATAGTAACTCATAATTAAATGCAGAGAGGTGTATAAACACATGGTGAGTGAAAAATGGTGTGAGAAGGGGAAATGCTCAATGCGTCATGGGAAGCCCACAGCAGCCTGTCTATTGCAGCATAACTAAGGGTCACCTGATCCAGCCCTAACTGTAAGCTTTGTCAAAAAGGAAAGTCTTGAGCCTAATCTTAAAAGTATAGAGGGTGACTGTCTCTCGAATCCAAACTGGAAGCTGGTTCCACAGAAGGAGGATCTGAAAGCAGAAGGCTCTGCCTCCCATACTACTTTTAAACATCCTAGGAACCACAAGTACGCCTGCTGTCTGAGAGCGAAATGCTCTATTGGGGTGATAGGGCACTGTGAGGTCTTTAAGATAACATGGGTTTCATGATTGTTCAATACCTTGCATGTGAGGAGAAGGGTTTTAAATTCAGTTCTGAATTTAACAGGGAGCCAATATGGAAGAAATATCCTGTCTGTTTCTAGTCCCTGTCGCTACTCTCGCTGCATTTTAGATCAACTGAAGGCTTTTCAGGGAGTTTTTAGGACATCCTGATAATAATGAATTACAGTAATCCAGCCTAGAAGTAATAAATGCATGAACACATTTTTCAGCATCCCTCTGAGACAGGATGTTTCTAATTTTACAGATATTGAACAAATGGAATAACTCTGTCCAACATATGTGTTTAATATGCAAACTAAAGTACATATCCTACATACACCTATCCTACAGTACATAGTCAAAAATGACTCCAAATTCCATCACAGTGTTACGAGAAGCCAAGGTAATGCCATCCAGAATAAGTATCTGGTTAGATACCATATTTCTAAGATTTTTTTCTTCTTTTTTTTTTTTGTCTGTGGCTTCAGTCACTGACAGCAAATGATTTTTTTCATTTAAAATGTTTTTATGTTCGTTTGTGTATTTAATTTTGAGCCTCTGAAAATAGAGGACTATTTATAAAAAATGGCTATAAACAGTGCATTTAATTTGTAAAACCCCTTTAATTAAAGATCAAAGTTATTTTTTTATTACTTAAGATCCACTTCTGCAAAACTACAAAAAATATGCCCAACAAATTATGTGTCTAATTGTAGAACGCAGCACAATAACAAGTCTTTTTTTCAGCTGCACAATAATTTAACTAACCTCTTTTGAATAATTATTTCGATCAGATTTGCCACTCTGTTTCCCTGTCTGCTTGGTCCAGGGAGCACTGTTTCAGGATCGTAAGCAGTGTGACCCAAGGGCTTGTGAATATCATCAAATAAATCTGATGTTTCAGTCCAGAACATTGCTTCAAGTGTTAGTAATGTGCCTAGCAATGAGCTTAGCCATCATCGACTGGGTTTCTTCCTGTCCAGAAATTGCATTTCACATCCCAATACACAGTTAGAAAAGCAAAGCCACAATCTGTTGTTGGACTAGCACATAGCTACATTAAAATAATGACAGTGTAGTTCACAATTTTTATCAGTTATTATAATTTCTTCTTGAATAATTTGCAGAGCCACTGGCAAGGTGTCATTTGTACAGAGTCTAATTATGGTCCCCATATCCCTAATTGTTTTCAAAGACATTGCCACAATTACTGCAATTATAAAGCAGAAGTAAACAAATTACTCTTGTTGGGTTTTCTTCCAAATTAGGTGTTTATGCACATACTGATAAAAATCAAAATGTTACACAAATGTGAGAAAACGGCTGTATGGAATGAGTCATGACCTACATAAAGACCAACAGTAAATATCAACTGATGGTTCACTTTGTCACGGCGGGGAACGCCGGTGTATTTATGAAACGGACCCAAAAGCAGACATGGGAGAAATGAACTCAGGTTTAACAAAAAGCAAGCCTTTTATTGTGGCTGATAACATAAACAGAAAACAAGGGAAAACTAAACTAAACCTACATTAGGAGCAGCTAAACGACTATGACAATTAGAACATGAAACTGAACAGGAACATGCGAGACATGAACATGAAGAAAACTGAACCTGACCTGAGCATGAACAGTAGAAAACAAGACTCTGTGACCTAGCTTGACATGACATAAACAGACAACCCAACAATGAACAGAAGGAGACAGAGGACTTAAATGCACAGGAGGGTAATGAGGGAAGTGGAAACACCTGGGGAGACACAGCTGCCACTATTAACCATGACGCCACAGGGAAAAAGTAAAACTAAGCACACTGAACATAGAAACAAGACTTTCAAAATAAAAACAGGAAACATGGAAAGACGTAGACATGACAACACAAGCTCGACACTTAGTCATCTACTGGTTTATGGATGGATAAACCAATGGATTATGTTATATTATTTCATAGATAACTTGATAAAATTGTTCCACATTGCAAAAACACCATAAAGAAGGTTAAGCGTTCAATGGTTCAAATTAATTAAGGTGACTCTTAGCCGACTACTAGGTGCCTGCATCTACATGCACGTGTTACTCAAAGAAGTCAAACTTGTAATCATGCATACAAATACATCAGCCCATCTGTGGTTTTCTCAAAGGGGACAGTTAGCTGTCTAGACCAAAACAATTTGTAACAGGATGTAAACATGTTTATTTCTGCAGTGGATCTGAACATTTTATTGGTTAGGTCTCAAATGGCCACTTGAGGAACTGCAACTTAGGCCACTTCCACTTTGGCTTAATTTTTCAGCCCTTAAGGCTGCGACTTCTACAGATTCCATTTCAAAATTTTCTCTCATCATCTCTCTCGTTGAAAATGTGTTTTCTCTCACAGGCAAGCTTTTCATTAACTTCCTTTTATGGCTCATTTTGACACGTCCTCAAATATAATTTAAATTCACTGGAGCCAGTAAAGTCTGGTTAGACAATTTTATCTGCTTCATTTAATCACATCTTTCATATTCAAATTGGAATTTAATCAAAGATAATCAAAGCTGGCTTATCCTGGGAATATTTAGTACGTCTTTTATTAATAATTGCCCACCTGTTCATCCCAAAAGTCACATTTAATCAATTCTGCTTTCATTTTTTTTTCCTCTCCTGCTTAAATCTCATGGCTTACATAGTCCTCCAGCAGGATTATGTTGTTGTTCTTCAAAACAGCTCCACTATTGACACTGTTGACCGTTAATTTATCCTTCTCCTGTCTCCTCCATTGCTCTAGTGCTTGGTGTGGTTCCTGAGCTCTGCCTGTGCCGAGACCTGGAGCTGGACTGTGACGGGGCTCATCTTCAAGATATCCCAGTGGTAGCAATGAATGTCACTATGATGTGAGTAGAAAATAACCCCTGTTTTTCTTTAATACTTTCAAACTCAAGCAATGTCCAGAAAGGCAGTCATCAACAGCGATTACTGTCACAACTTGCGAGAATTTTTGTAGCAGACATTTGTCACTTCAAACATCACCTGCCACTGTGAATACCTGTCATTGCCACAACTTGAAAGGTAAAAAGTGAAAATTACTGCCTGAGAGATGGCACTCAAAGAACTGAAATTTATTGGACAATTCTCCGAGAGCAAAGGTGGTGGTAGAAGTAATCATTTTCAGGGCAAAAAAAGTTTTTCAGTTTTGTTTTTTTTTCCTAATTTATTCTGTGCATGAAAGTTAAGTTCAGTAATATACTGCTTTGAACAAAGTGCCTGGATATATTTCAACAAGACCACTCAGTGTTGAGACTTACTTTTAAAAGCTAGCCTATATTCCCGTACCCATTTAAAATATGGCCTTTTTGATCAGTACAATGGACAACAGCCAGAGTCAAATGTCGGGAGAATCATTTAAGCTTATGATACACACTTACACTGTCTCCTTCAACTATACTACCATAAGCCCAAAATCTATGTTACAAATGTAGCCTTGAAAATGTGACATAAAGACAACTATAATGCATGTGGAATAAATGAGAGAGGCTTATTAACCGCATGTCCTCACAGACTGACTGGATAGAGCGCAAGCACACTCATTTATAGAATTCCTCATTCACAGCCATTTCGAGTGGACCAGCTTCTAAATATATGACACATACAGTGTATATTTTGAGCATATGAGCAGTAAAAATGTTTCAATCATTTACAAAGGTCAGAAAGTATGGAAAGTACAATAATGTTAATGCTGTAATACTACTAATATTTGCATAATGTGGAGGGGCCCTTTTGCCAGTCATGTCACCAGATCTCAGCCCAACAGAACATCTTTGGGATGTAGTGAAGCTGGAGTTTTACGTCATGGAAGCACGGTCAATAAGTCTTTAGCAGCCGCTAAATGATGATGCTGTCAAAATTTCTCAAAACTAAAATCTCAGAAGAAAATTTCCAGCAATTTCTTGAATCTACGCCACGAAGAATTAAGGCAGGTCTAAAGGCAAAGCAAGGCCCAGCCCGTTAGTAATCAAGCAATTTTGTGATTTTTTTTTGTTTGTTTGTTTAGTTGTTTGTTTTGTTTTCATTTCTTTTAATGGATTGTCAGTTCAAATAAATAACACTGACTTTTTGTTCTAATGAATCATCACCTCACTTCCTTTTATGAGCCCTTTTATAATTATCATGCCCACTAGAGGGCTATGAAACAATCTAACTAGGAGTCATAATTAACTGCTTGCACAAACAGCCTCTGGGAGAAGACGGTCTCTACCTGCCAGCTATCCAAGAAAAACAAAGTTAAAGTAAACAAAGTTAGAGAATGGTGCACCAAAGGAGGTTGCGTTAATAGTAAGATGATTTCCCAAATGTGAAAAAACTGACCACTTCTGCTTGACAGAATGGTGCGTGAGAAGATGAGCTTTTAATCATCCTTTAATCCTTTAAAAGGCTTGGAATCAGCAGCTGAATCAGTTGATCAGTTCAGGGTCTCTTGACCCTGAACTGGTCTCTTGGCAGAATTTAAAAGACCACTAAGCTGTAGCTTGTCATGTTTACAGATTAATGTTTCTGGTAACTGGCTTAGTCAGAAAAAGTCAGTTGGACATATAGGGAGCTTTTGTCTTTTTATATGTATTTTATTTATGTGGAAAATCCAGTTAAGATATTAACATATTAAATATGTCCATCAAAAATCTTGCTGCTATGTAAAATTCTTTTTTAGAATCAGTGTACTGATGTTATGTTTAATTTTGAATAGTTCTTAAGATTCACAGCCACAAAATCCCATTAATCATAGTCAGAAGAAACATGCTGTCCAAGTATCCAAAAGTGAGCATTGCTATTGGTGTCAAGCAGTAAACATGTAAATGTTCCTGTCTCTCAGGTCCCTACAAAGGAATGGGCTTCAGAAACTTAAAGCGAACACATTCTTTAAGTACCAGAGCCTGCAGAAGCTGTGAGTCTTCCATTAATTGTGGATTACATGCTGTTTACATTCTTTTATTGCATTTGTTGTCTTACTGTCTTTCCAAGATATTCTTTTCTGGTTTTGATATTGTTTGTTTGTTTGTTTGTTTTTTAAAAGCTCCACAAATAATAGATCAGGTGTTATAACCATACTCCGTTCAGTGAGTAAAGCCTCTTCACTCAACCTTGAGTGGCAAATGCAACAAATAAGCATCATCTATAAAGCTGGTATGTGTAAGCTAAGAGGACTGCTGGGAACGCTGACAGACGTTTTTGTTCTGCTTTGCATACAAATTCATTCATTGTCGACTTGTGTTGTTTATCAGCCTCACACAGTGACACTGAATACGGCAGCATGAGAATAGGCCCTATCCCTCGCCAGAAACCATTTGGTTGGTAGGTTTTGCTGGACCGAAAACTTCCCTGAGATGTGTATAAACAAACATTAGAATGAATCGCCGAGTATGAAAACACAAGACAAAACACAACTGTAAGCAGGGGTTTGTCGAGCTCGTAGTGCGCAATATAAAGGAGTATTCCAGGAACAGATTATCATTATTTGATGTGAACGATTTCTTTTATGCAAAACTTGTACTCAAGCAAAGGCATTCAGGCTTTATGGCTTAGTATGTCGGTTGTTAGTAAAGTGTAGTATAGTATGTCTGTCTGTAAAAAAAAAAAAAAGAAAATGCTTTGTGCTTTTTGTATGTATAGATATCTCCAGCACAACAAGATTCAAGATGTGAGTCCTGATGCATTTAGAGGGCTGTATAACCTGACAAGACTGTAAGTTTGTTACATTTTTGCTTTACATGTAATTTGATAACCTCTCAACCTCTAACCTGGCAACCTAGCACATCCTGCTTCTTGATATTAACGAGGTATTTGTGTATGAACACTCATTGTAAGAGGATAGATTATATAAACTAATCAATGATGAATTGCTTTTGAAAGATCAACACCACTTACAAATTGTTATCAGAGAGCATCCTGCGCAGGCAACCTTCCATTGTCTTTCTGTATGTAGATATCTGAGCAACAACAGGATATCGGTTTTGATGCCGGGGGTGTTCAGGGATCTGCACAAACTGGAGTGGTTGTATGTATCCAGCATTTATAGCATATATCATATTTTATTTTCTTCTTCTTGCCTTGTGGGTTTTTGATTACTTTCAGGTATCCATGTCACTGGCTGCGGTTTCATCTGAATCTATATTGTGCAAAACTATATTCTGTTTTTGTTGTATTTATTTTTACTCTAGGATTCTTGAAAATAACAACATCTATCAAATATCCTCCATGACCTTTTCAGGACTGAACTCCCTTGTTCTATTGTGAGTCATTATTTCTACTCTTTTTGGCTGCAAAGGTTTTTTTCGGGTTAATTTTTTTTTTTTTACTTCTTGTGATGTCCTTTCAAATCATCAAAAGTGGTGCTATTGAGAGTACTTGGCAGCTAAGAGCAAATGAGTATTCTTTCTTTGAACTTTAAGAGAAAGGCCTTTCACGTCGTTTCATTTTGTCTTGCTGATTGACAGGGTTTTGTTGAACAACTCTTTGACAAAGCTGGATGACATCTGTCGAGAAATGCCCAGACTAAATTGGTTGTAAGTAGAATGCCAAAAAAAATCTAAACTTCTCCTGACATACAAGTGCCAAGCTGTTGATCGATCTGTTCTTTGTGAGCAGTTTGGGTGCATTTGTTTGTGTTCATTTGGTAATATGTTGTTGCAGGGACCTGGAAGGAAATCTCATTGAAGTGATTGGAAATGCTTCATTCAGCTCATGCACCATGCTGACAGTTCTGTAAGTATAAATTTACATAATTTGTTACATGGCTGGGGTGCAGTCTTTGCATTTAGATTTTTTTCCTTTTGCTGCAATTCCTGTAAGAGGCCTGCAAATCAACCTTAGTTTCATACAAATTGATGAACTGTACTATCCTATGTGTGGGATCGATTCTGGCAGTTCATTAAATGGGATTAAGGTAGGAAAAATAGTAATATAAATCTTTCTGTGTCTGTTGCCTCTCTCCAGGGTTCTGCAGCGAAATAGGATCAGCTATGTACATGAACAGGCTTTCTCAGTCTTGCAAAAGCTTGGAGAATTGTAAGTAAAAATATTTTGCACAAACAAACTTAAAAAAAATACCCAAAACTTTCAGGATGTGCCAAAAAGAAGCTGAATTGAGGCCATTTAAGATGTGGATTTTGAAGATTCATTGTGATTAATGACTTAAGAAGTTCCAACAGAACAGAAGGAAATGACAGCATTTTAAAACACTATAAATGTTCTGCTCTAAAAAAAAACAAAAAAACAAAAAGCACTGAAATAACCAGCTCTATGCATTAATCGCTTCCAAAGATTATCTTAGACAACATTAAAACAGTCTGTAACACTTAAGATACAGCAATTTCCTGCCTAAGAAGGACAAACTTCAAACACTGCTGAATGCAATAACTGACATCATTTAAGGACATGTCTAATAAAGTAACATTTAGGCTGAAGGGTTTGTGGAAAACCCCTGTGGAAAGGCAGGGTACACCTGGGACAGGTCACCATTCTCACAGAGACAAACAACCATTCCTGTTAATATTCACTCCTATAGCCAGTTTATAATCATCAATTAATTACAATCAGCAGTCCTTGCTGCTTCATCTTCTTGATTAACATCTGTATAAGCCACTTCAGGTCTCATTTGTATTCTGACACATTATGGAATTTGCACAGGTGTCACATGAGTAGGACTGTTTGGTAATCAGGGTGTTGCATTTTGAAAGCCACTGTTTCTAAGTGAAGACAGTTTGAAATATACAGAGATTTGCAAAATTGTGATTTAGAAGGAAATTTGATTGAGATCAGTGGTTATAATTTAGCATTTTAGCATCATGTTGATGATACATGAACATTTTTAGTGTGTGTGGTTTAATTCTATCAAGCAACAGTCATTGGCTTTAAATGTGGGTCTTCCAGATACTTTTTGACAATGGCAATGGCAATTTGATCTATATAGCACATTTCATTATATGTAAAATCCATGTGCTTAATTCAGAAGATATAAACCCAGTGTAGGTTTTATATGACTTAATGCGGTGAAAACAGCAAAATAAAGCCCCCACACAAGTGACAAAATCATGCAAAATCAAAATCCCTTACTTTTAATGACCAGATCTTTAGACGATTATATGAATCTGGTATTGTTACAGTAGCAGTGTCGATAGAAAGAGTTAATCCGTGTCTGGGAAACCTCCTGTGTATGGTTAACATCAGTTAGTATTTAATTCTCTTCAAAGACTGTGAGTGCAAACTGTACTTAAAATTAAGTTGTTTTTGTTTGGAGCACAACATCTTTGGAACACTTGCCCAGAAATTTAATGAAGTGTGTCAGTTAATTTGTTTTTCTTGCAACTGTCAATATGGAGTAACTTTAAAGGATGAGGCAGGGGATTTTCTGTTTTTCTCAAAATCAGTATATAGCAAAGCGAAGACTCAGGGGAAGTATGGGAAGAAACTTATTAAAGAGACGTGGGAGAAAACGTAAACAGAACAGAGCATCATGGCATCATGTCTGTGGCTCTATCACAAACAAACAAACAAAACAAAGATTCTGTTACAGATTCACCTTGTAAAAATCTAGTTGTTCATCATTTAGTTTCACCATTTACATAAGAAACCACTTGGACAAAAGAGATTTACATTTGATGGCGACGAGGGATAATAGGTTGAATATATAATGCATTATAGCCATACACCCACAACATTCACAGTGCTGCAGTTGGTAACACTGACACCAGAGGTGTATCTTCAGAATAGTGTAACTGTGAATGTATTATATTAATGCAGTTAATCCATATCTGGGAAACCTGCTGTGTATGGTCACTAATGAAAAATGTGGCTGTAACAAGAACTGCATCCCATCATAAGCATAGTGTCAGTATTTAAAGGACTTTACATTTTTTGTTATTGCTGTTTTTCAGTTTGCCTGTCATTCTATCCACCCCCTCTCCCCTAACTGAGTCACTGAGGGTGGATCTTCCTTTGAAGATCTGTATGCACCCATCAAATGCCCAGTGTTGTACATCAATATTTATTCATTGTTCTTTATTTTTGGAGAACTGACATGGATTTGTCTCTGCACACAGGGATCTATCCAGAAACAGACTGGCGGCAATCCCTCCGAATCTCTTTGTCTTACTTGAGGATTTGCTCCAGCTGTGAGTTCTCTTTACACAAATACCCACAGACATACAGTTCTGTATGCAGATACCTTTTTCTGTGGCTATTTATATCTTTGTAGTCATCGAGAATGACAACAGAGTGACAGTTTGTCATTTTACTAGACATAAACTAGACATAGTTTCATGTTTAGCTTTTCAACGAAAAGTGTATATACAGACTTTGACTAAACTGTAGTAAATTTTTGCTGTTTTTTGTTTTTACTACTTTTACATTTTTTTACAACTTATGTAATGATGGAAAATTGCAAAATTGCACATTTCAACAAATAATATATGACTGTATCAGTTTTGAATTAATGTTCTGTGAAGGGGTAATTCATGTACTGCTGGTTAGCTTAATATACAGTGACAAGTCATAATTTATTTTGGAAGTACATGTTATGTAAGCATTCATTATATGTGGACTTATTAGTAGCTGAAGCTATGAAACGCATGAAAGAGTAAAGTATTTACCTTAGAAATTGAAAAATGATAAAATAGCAATAACTAAATTGCTCAAAAACTGCAAGACAAGTACCTCATAATAAATGATAAATAGCAAGAATAATATTATTGTAATATTCTTGTGTTTAACATTGTTATACAGAGATAATTATAGATTAAATACAGAAATGACTACAGAAATAGAAGTCAGACTGTGGTATAGCATCATCCCAGGGATTATAAATTTTAAGTAGAAGGCAGTCAATACACTGATTCCCTAACCACTAATAAATATGCTGGTGGGTGGATAACAAGATATAAAAATGAACAGAGGTAGAGCACACCTTTAAAATGTGAAGCAGGAGGTAATGTGACAGTATGACAGGAAGATAAACATGTGGGAGATAGAAGAGGCAGCTGACATGCGTAAAACGCTTCTAGACATACTTAAATGTCACTAGTGTTATATTTGTTTTCATGCAGCTGTATCACTGAAGATTGCTATACTTTGTTTCCGTCCTCCCATGCATAATGTACAGTGCACTGTAATTTCATTAACCATTAATGGGATGAATAGCCCTGTGTGCTGTTCATTGTTGTTTATTTTCTCCTTTTTTCTCCAGAAATATATCATACAATCCCATCATGGAGCTGCAAGTTGACCACTTTGATAAGTTACATAAGTTAAAATCATTGTAAGTATCTGTTGGTGCATCCCTGATAACTTTTAAAAAAACAAAAATCAATGTTTAGCATTGAATAAAACTAAATTTGTTCTGTGATAAGATAAAGAGATATCAAGTAACCATACAAACTCAGTTTACAATCAACCTTTTATGTAAATATATTGTGTTTTTTAGTGATGTATTCATCTTACTTTTGTTTGTTTTTTTAATGAATCTCATTCATTATTTTTTCACTATATCATATTTATTTCACTTTCATATTGATCTTATCTTTCATGTTGGTGCCAGTTTTTGAATTAATTAGTTTGACTAGTTTGAAAAAAGTTATCTTTTTTTAATATTTTTCCATTTCTGAGAACCTCAGTATATTCTGCATATTGCTGTTTGAGACATTCAGGCAAGTGATTGTCATACTTTTTCTTCAGAGGCGCAAGCTTGAATTCACCAAAGTCAAAATCTAAATAAGCAAAAGACTAAAAATGTCTTTTTCTAGTAAAAATGTCCCCCATTTAGGCCTTGAAAGGCCATTTACCAAGAAGAAGATTTGGTGAAAACATGTTTTCACATTTTTGATTCTCATGAAATTGTGTACAAAACAAATCAATATACTGTATTGTGTGTGGCATCAAACTAAGACAAAATCATCTTTATATTTTGTTAGGAGCATAGAAGGAATAGAAATTGGAAACATTCAACGAAGGATGTTTGAATCTCTCAAATACTTGACTCATATGTAAGTACTCCATTGTGATGCTCTATGTTTAAACAGTAAATCCTTATTGTTCAGTCCGGACTGTCATAGAGACAATGTGTTACTCACACATAGTAATATTATCCTAGTAATGAGCTTTGAGCTAACCTTATTGAGACTGTCAGACTCTTCTTCCAACCAGGAGATGATTAAGTAAAGCTTAGTATAATCCTTCTTTTCTGTTGCTAAAACAACTCAAGATACATCCATGCAAGTCCTGAAAGGATGCATCAAGACAGAGAACATGATAAGATGAATGCCTCTTCACCCTTGGATTCAGTCACAGAGATTCTTTAACGTTCCCTTTGTAATAGTGCTTCATACAAGTTTTAGTAAGCATCAGTTGTATTAAAATCTAACTTATTTTGCACAACTAAAATGCATTTTAAAGCAGCAGTTCTCAAGCTACTTTATTCATAAATATTTTGAAATATACCAGCACCCTACCTTAGACATGAATGGAATAGCATTTTTATTTCACAAAGCAATTTAAAAAAATTAATTTAGAGTTGCATCTCTATTTGAAGAAATCTTTGCACCTATTATTCAGAAAAATCCAGAAGTAAAGCTGTGAACTATTTTCAAAGGGACTGTTTCTTTATAAGAGTGTATTTCCATGTGCATTAACAAAAGGGACTTGAGATATTTTGGAAAAAAAAACATATTGCAGTTAATTTTTGAACGTCATGATTTGATCGCAATTTAATTGTCCTATAAAGGTCATTCTGCTTTGGTTTTGAAGAATGAGCACCAGCATGTGTTTGACATTTGTGAAATGTAAAACAAATATTGGGCTATTATTTATTATGGCATACATACTGTAATTTTGCACTCAATTCATATTTTCCTGGATGAATTCTAATAGCACTGAGGATCCTCTGACTTCCCAAATAGACTACTGTCATTACTCTGTAAATTAATGCCATTCCTTCAATCCTATAGCAATAAAATAATTGATTAACATATAGTAAGCACATTAATATTGTAAGGACAGTAGCATGTTCACTTTGACATTTAGCTATGAGCAATATTGGAAGGCAGAAAATAGTCTGATTTGTTGAAATGTCATTTGTAATTACTGTAAGGACCATAAATGGCATGTCAGTTTCTATATAGGGGTTGTTGGTGGGAGATGGGCAGGGAATTCAGCTGAACAAACCCTTTAATTCTTTCTTTGGATAAAATGATTAGTGTTAAACTTTTGCAGTTCTCCACCGGGGTAGAAAGACAAAAGCACTCATTTTAATCTAAGTAGGTTTCTTGATTAGGTTCACCACCTTTAGAGTCTCACAGTTTTGGGTGTCATTATTTCTGTATAAAACTGTCACTTCAGATCACCAAAATATTCCTTCTTGTTTTATTCCTGTCTCTTGTTTCTGCACCTGCCAGTATGTATAAAAAGAAAAAGCACTATGCAGAGTGTGGTATTTTCCTGTTGCCTTGATTGAGCCAAAAAGGTTCTGTGTCAATCTCCTTTTGTCTGTTGCTTAACCTCCCACTTTTTTTTTTACTGCATGATCACAGCTACTTCAAGAAATTCCAGTACTGTGGCTATGCTCCTCATGTACGTAGTTGTAAACCCAACACTGATGGAATCTCGTCCTTTGAGGACCTACTGGCCAATATTGTGCTGAGGGTCTTCGTCTGGGTTGTGTCTGCTACCACCTGCTTCGGCAATATCTTCGTCATCTGCATGCGGTCGTACATTCGCTCAGAGAACAAACTACATGCCATGTGCATCATCTCCCTCTGCTGTAAGTCATGTTACTACATTTAATGTGGAAAACTCACATAACTTTTAAGATATAAATTTTACTGGCTGCAAAGATTTTATTGTTTGCTGTTGCAGTTTCTCGATTACAACTGACATATTCTTCCAACACTGTCCTTCTGATAGCCTTGAATGTCAAAGACAGCAGAAAGCATGAAATTAGTTTCCACCATGCCTATTACCATGTTTCAATGATAAAGGTTTCATATTAAACACACTGGCAATCCTCATGAATACTACTAAATGCAAAAAGCTGGCAGTTGATTAGATAAGATATTCTCATCATCCAAAGTAATAAAAAATCATTAAGATAAGACATGATTAAGACAATATGAAAAAATAGTAAATATATATTCAAACTTAGCTTTTGTCGTAAAACTGCTTTTATATATGATGCATACAAAGTGGCAAAAAGCAGTTTTGACTGAGCTACAGCTGAACTACACTCGCCAGTCACTTTGTTGGGTTCAGCTATTCAACTGCTTGTTAACACAAATCGACCAGTCACATCGCAGCAACTCAATGCATTTAGGCATGCAGACGTGCTCACTCAAATAGCCACTCAGTATAACCAACGAATGTAGACGTGCATTTCTAAATGCACAACAAATCACACTTTGACGCAGATGGGCTGCAGCAATATCCACATCATGTGCCACTTCTTTAAGCTGAGGAAACTGAAGCTACATTTTACAGGGACTCACCAATATTGAGCAATAGAAAGAAAAAAAAATCTGGTAAAGCCTGCGTGATCTGATGAGTCTCAGTTTCTGCTGTGACATTTGGATGGCAGGGTCACATTGTTAAAGACGTGAAAGCATGTGTCTGGCTCGTATCAACAGTTCAGACTGGTGGTGTAATGGTGTGGACGATATTTTCTTAGCACACTTTATTACGAATTTGAATGCCGCACCCTACCTGAGTATTGTTGCTGATCATGCCGACCCCTTTATGACCACAGTTTACCATTTTCTTATGGCTACTCACAGAAGGATAACAGTCCACAACACACTCTGTCACAAAGCTTAAAACATCTCAAAGTGGTTTCTTGAACATGACAGTAAGTTCACTTGTATTCAAATGGCCTCTACAGTTACTCAATCTCAGTCTGTTAGAGCACCTTTGGATTTTATTGGAAGCCAACAAATCAGCAGCAAATCTGGTATGATGCTATCATGCTGGTATGGCCTAAACTCTGAAGAATGTTTCCAGCATCATGTTGAGTCTGTGCCACAACAAATTAAAGCAGTTCTGGGGGCTAAAGGGGATCCAACTTGGTACTGGGAAGGTGTAATCTCTACTTTTAAGATTAGACTTAAAACTTTCGTATTTAAGATAAAATAAGATAGACTTTATTAATCTCACGAATTAGAAACTCGGTGTTGCAACAGCTCAAGTTACAGGTAGGTACAAGGGGGGTAGAAAAAGGTCAAAATCATCAAGAGTAGGCACAATATACAATATAAAATACCATAATTATAATAAAAGATAAAATATTAAGTGTCAGGAAGACACGAAGTACAAGGTAAAAGTGCAAGTACTATTTCAAGTGCAAGTACTACTTCAAGTGCAAGTACTACTTCACTTCGTTGTACAGCCTGACTGCAGTGGGGATGAAGGAGCTGCGGTAGCGCTCCTTCCTGCATGGTGGGAGTCTCAGTCTCTGACTAAAGGAGCTACTCAAGTCCTCTATAGTCTGATGCAGTGGGTGAGAGGGATTGTCCATGATAGATGTTAGCTTGGCTAGCACCCTCCTCTCCCCCACCTCCTCCACAGTGTCCAGTGGGCAGCCCACGACAGAGCTGGCCCTCCTAACCAGTTTGTTAAGTCTCTTCCTATCCCTCTCCGTGCTGCTCGGGGCCCAGCAGACCACAGCGTAGAGGATAGCCGAGGCTACCACAGAGTCATAGAAGGACCAGAGCAGAGGCCTGCTCACTCCAAATGAGCTGAGTCTCCTCAGGTGGAGGCGGCTCTGGCCCTTCTTGTAGACAGCGTCCAGGTGATTAGTCCAGTTCAGTTTATTGTTCAGGTGAACACCCAGGTACCTAAAACTGTCCACGACCTCAATGTCCTGTCCCTGGATGTTCACCGGTGTGTGGGGAGGTGCTCCCCTCCTGAAGTCGATCACCAGTTCCTTGGTCTTACTGGTGTTCAAGCACAGGTGGTTGTGCTCACACCAGTCCACAAAGTCTCTGATGGCTGACAGGTACTCCAGCTCACCCTCCTCAGACATACAGCCAACGATAGCCGAGTCATCGGAGAACTTCTGGA
>VVHJ01054080.1:4668-16366 GCA_015107715.1 Tylochromis polylepis
CTCTCTGTGTGTGCTACTATACGAGTGTGTGTGTGTGTGTGTGTGTGTGTGTGTGTGTGTGTGTGTGTGTGTGTGTGTGTGTGTGTGTGTGTGTGTGTGTGTGTGTGTGTGAGAGAGAGAGACGATCAAAACTCCAGTTTGACGTTAAAGGCCAATTCTTTGCACCACATAAATTGCAACCACCCAAAATTTACTGTCCAGTGGACACTGGTTCATCTCAAAACTCACATAAGATTCTAGAAACATGATTCAGCTTCTCACAGAGCTCAATGAGAGAACATTCAAACCCAGGTTAGAAAAAAGTAGAAGGCCCACAACTATTACATAACTGACTTTAGTCTGTTGTCATAATACTTTGTGTTATGGGTTTAGTCAGATTTGAAATGTTAACTCTTTTTTTCCATTCAACATTGTTTCTTAGTAACCAAACAAGACAAAACGTCATGTCTCATTCTCCCTTAAGATGTGATTCTCTAGAAAACCATCAAGCACCTGCTACTGAGCTTTCTATTCATTCACATGGACATCCACAGCAGTAGATTTACTCATCTGTCAGCCCCAACACACCCACATATTGTTCAGATTTCCAAGCAGGCAATGTCTCTGCTCTGTATGTGTGAAACATCTGCCTTCTTACCACAGAGTGACCCATAATTCCCAAGGTGGCGATAAGACTCCATCTTCATGCTTAGGCCATTCAAAGTAATTTTAGTCATACAGTCCTGTGAAAAACTAAAGCAAATTTCAGCAGCTTGTAGAACCAGCTTTAGCAGTAAAAACTTGGAGTAACCATTTTCTGTGACTTTATCTGTCATTCACATCATTGTGGAGACATTTTGGCACACTTTTCTACATGACATTGCTTCAGTTCATTGTAGTTTTGCGGTTATGTACGGCTCTCTTAAGGTCCGACTACAGCATTTCAATTAGGCTGGGGTCTGGACTTTGTCTGGGCCATTGCAACACCTTGACTCTTCTTGTTAGCTGTGATTGGGACCTTTGTCCTATTACATCACCCAATTTTGGCCAAGCTTGACAGATGGCCTCACATTTGACATTAGAATACTTTGATAAACAGAGGAGTTTTTGGTCAACTCAGTGACTGCAAAGCCAAATTTTTACACCTCCAATATGGTGATCAACAGTTGGTATTTATGCTGATATGTTGGCTTGATTTTCACCAAAAGCGACTTTGTGCTTTTTGGCCAGACATCTCCACTTTTGTCTCATCTGCCCTAAGGACATTGTTCCAGAGGCCTTGTAGGGTTTGTCCTTGGGTTTTTTTGAGCTTTTGGGTTTTTTGCATTTTCTCTCTTGGGGTTTAATAGCTGGGAGATCAGTCATAGGAAAAATAAAAACTGTCTTGAATGTTCTCCATCTGTGAAAAATCTTTCTCACTGTTGAATGATAGACTTCAAATTGTCTCAAAATGGCCTTATAACCCTTCCCAGTATGATGGGCAACAACAATTGCTTCTCTAATATCATTGTTTTGTCTGTCCTATTTGATATTGCGTAATTGCAATGCAACACTCCAGAACATCAAACTGCCAAAACTTCTGCTTTTATAGAAGGACTCACACTTGCTGATGATCAGTTAATGAAGACCTGATTAGCAGTGTCTGGCTGCTACTTACCATTTTAATTCCTATGGAATCAGTAAGGGTTTACTTATTTTTTCACACTGCATAGAGAGCTGTATTTATCAGCATTAACAGTTATTAGCCAGTTATTGTTATATTTTAAGTCAGTGATGTCACTATGAGTGAAGCTAATGTAGCTGCTAACTGCAGAATCAGTTCAGAAAGTTTGTGAGTGCAGTCAAAGGACACTGTCATTTAGGTCATAGATGAGTCACTGTGATAGTAGTGATGCACATGATGAATGTGCAATTTAGGGGACATGATGAGGTCAGAGAGATGCAATCATAATTACCTAAATGAAAGCTAAACCTAGTTGTCCATCTTCATTTGAGGAAGTCTGAACTTACTCATGATTTTGAAAGCTTGTCATAGCTGGGGAGGTCCTTAGTGCATGCCTCTGTCTGTGAATATGAAGTTCATCGCATTGTTTTCAAAACGACACCAAATTTAGGGAAAGTTACTTACTGACTGATATCCCTTTAATATCCTGAACATGTCATATTTAAAAATAAAAAAAGTAAACTGTGACATTTACAGTAATTTTTTGGGAGGCTCTTTTACCACTTCACATCACTGAAAGAAATTCTAACCAAGGGAGATTGTATTACTTCTTGTATTAGAGGCTAAGACTTATCCAGACATAGGGAAATTAAATCACTCATTCACTTGACTTTCCTTAGTTTGGGTAGAAAGCAGAATATAAAAAGAATCTGAGAACAACACTCAGAAAAAGCTGACTCAGACCTTCCTCATCAGTTAATATTTCCCTCTTCTTGCAATGCTAGCAGTGACATCTGGACACCAGTAATGTGAAGACTTGGTGGAAAGCTGAATCTGATATTTGGTTCCGTGTATTTCTGTCTCTTTGTGATGTGGATGCACATCTGTGAGTCTCTGCCCAGCCTATTCATAGACCAACCTCTTGAGCAGCCTTGAGGGGCCTCCCATGGGAATCCGTCTGAATGTATAGATGTCATATGGAAGGATTTAGTTTGTTTGATATGATGCTGCCCATCTCACTCCCATAATCTATGCACCTCTTTATTCATCTTAATTTTCTGTTTTGGAAGCCCCTTTATCCTTTCACTTTGTTACGTTGCCTTATCTTGTTCTAGCCCTTCTTCCACAACTGTGTTCTCCTTGCTCCTGACTCCCTGACTTTCCCACATTTCCAGTCCTGTGAATATGACTGCTGTCCACACTGCCAAGGCCAACATTTCTACAGGATTGACCCATGTGGCCAAACAGATGCTCGCTGCTGCCAAGGGGGGAGGTTGTTTTATGTGTTATGTCAACATGGACTGTCAGATCAGTGCCAGCTGCCCTCCAAACACCATCCCCGTGGTGCAGAACAGCACGGATAGGTGGACTGTACAGTGGCACTGTACCCACGGCTTCCCTGTGCCAATTTCCCAGTGCCAACTGTACTGAAGAAACAACATGAACGGGTGTCGCAGTGCCAGCTTTCTGCCATCACATTAATACAGACTGGTACGGATTGACAGTAGTCTGGCCACATCCGCACAATTATTTGAACAGGTGGGGGTGGGAGTGTGGGCATAGGAGTGTCTCTTTACATTTAGCTACAGCCTGCGTGTGTACGCATGCACTTCTGTGCTGAAATTTTAGCTACTTAAGATGTTTAGATTCTTATCCATGATAACATACCATGAGTGAAAGATAGTCCCAGTCAGACTGATAAGTGGATTTGATAATCCAGACTGATAACCCAGAGCTCAGGAGAACTCTGCGTTGTTGTCTTACATCAAATGCTGACTTTCTGAGACTTTTTCTCTTTATTTCACTTTGTATTAGAATAATAAATAAAAAATTTTAATGACTTTACTTTGAAAAGCCTTTTTACTTTAAATGTTGTAGCTGTGCAACATGTTCCAGATGGGTCATTAGAGGTAAAGCTAAGCCTCATATTGTTGAGTAATCCTGTTCTCAAGTCACAGAAAGGACCTTGATGTTGCAGTGATGCAAGCAGGATTTCTTTGGCTCAGCAAGTAACAATTTATAACAGAAACCTTGTATCAAAAATACCCTCTAACAATAAAGACTAGTTAGATTATGGGAAATGTGAGATCAGAATAGAAAAAATAATATCATCTCAATAGCAGAGACATAAGAGAAATGGAGAGTTTGGACTTGAGGAATCCTGAATAGACATTTATTGGTGAATTCTGTTATCCTCCCTTTGCTGTCCTTCCTTTCCTCCTAAAGAGCCAATAACTGCGTAGTAGCAGCCACGTTATAGAAAGAAAATGAAGCGCGTTAGTCTTGGTTTACTATATTCATACCAGGATGCACAGGATTTGTTCAGTGCTCTGGTGGTCTGTTGATTATGTTAGCACTCTGAATTGACCCATAAATACAGCCATAATGTGTAACATAATTATATAATCTTGTGTATAACTTGATGGGAAAATCTTTTTAAACATTTTCTTGGGCAAAGAATTCAAATGATTTAAAAGGTGAGCCTCTACATGTGTTTTTAATGCCCCATTGACCACTGAAATCAATTAGTTGGGGAAACCAATTTTAAACAAAAAAAAACTGCCCAATTAACTGCCCAGAGGTGGTACCAAGATGCCTAGTAAGTGTAAGGACTTGCTTCTGTGTACACCTGCTGCACTATCAGTAAGGAGGCATATCTACCCGTACTTATTGACCTTTGACCTCTGCTGGTCAGCAGACATCAGATTCCTTTAGTCACAGCTGCCGCTGAGCCTGGAAGGGGTCATGCCCTCCCATCTCCCTCCACCTCTGGAAATAGACACAGTGTTGCTAAAGAATTTACATAAGTCCCGCTTTCTTGAGTGGTTGATTCATGGACACAGAAGTCAAGAGACTTGTAATACATCTTTCACTGTGCCTGTAGTTTTGCATGTAGGTATTATATTCTTGGAAGGAAGTGAAGGCCCCACCTCTTCCTGCCCTTCTTTATGTAATCTATGTTGGTGACTCACTTTGATGGATCACATTAGGAGAACTATGTTGATGTTCCAAGAAACATTTGACACTCAGTGTAGAGCTTGTTTGTTTTGCCTAAAATGGCTTTAATTCCAGAGATAAACAGTGGGTGATCAGGACATTGAAACACACAGGGCCATTTGTGTATGTGGCGTTGGTGGTGTTCTACTGAAAGATCGCCACTGCTTCACCACTCTAGTTCAGCAAGACAGCAGGTACACCTAGTGTGGTCGCTGACCTTTGGAAACACCTCCCTGCAGGGAGTTTCCAGGATTTTTTAAATCCAAAAGCAGATTAACTTCAGACGTGAACAGCCTAACTGAAGCTTGGAATAAATTTTTTTTTAAAAAGACAAGACACGTGCTAATAAAAGAACAATTTTTAATTGTTTAATGTTATCTCAAGCAGGTAGTAGCTGTATAAATACACACATTACTTTCCAGTTTTTTTCAGTGTGGGTTACGGCTTTAGTTCACATTTGATCAACTTTATTCCAGTCAACTTGTCAAATCTTAATCTGACTGTCCTGTCAATACCAAGGCAAATAGAATTTGAAGCAGTTACTATTTACATATGATACAAAAATAGATTTCACAATAAAAGAGAGAGATATTTACAATAAGAAGCTCTATAAAATACAAATATCTTTCTGTTATAAAAAGCCATTTTTTAAATAACTCTTCCAGCTCAAGTTTTGCACGAGGGAGTATAACCTGGTCTGTGGCGGGATGAGTTGTAATTCAAGCAACGAATGTTCTAGCATGTCTTTACTCCTCACACCTTTAATGGGAGTCCATTACCTCATGGCTGCACAGTATTCTTGTGCTACAACGCTAATTTTAACCCTGACTGCAGTCCTTACAGCCATGTGGTCTGAAGTTAGTGCTGGGTTAACTTTAGGAGCGCTGAGTGGCTGGAGCTGATGCCGTGGCCGAGCTACTTGGCAGCTGCTGTGCCATCCAGCTGCATCCTGTTGGGTGGTTTTCTGTGAGGGGGGGCAGGTGCATGTTAACTGTTCAAGGGGGGGTCCTCCAGACTTCCACTCCCTCCTTCCCTCATGGCCAGGCTCCAAGATGACTGTGGACCTCTGTGTCACATGCCTAGAGCAGACAGAGACGGACACGGTTAGAGCAGGACTCCCTGGCTCCTGGTTCTATTCTCAGAATGGTGGACGCTCAGCTTTACAGGCTGCTCATCGTAAACACTGGTGGCCCCAATAAACATACCACTCTCTGTTGCTAACAGGGGAGCTGGCTGACTGCCTGGCTGGCTAATTGAATGTCTAACTTTACAGACAGATTGGTTGCCTGTGAAAGATGGATGTTCAATGGCTAAAACAGAGTAGGGAGCCTAAGGAACAAACATGGAAATAAGAAAAGTTCCTCACTCTCTTTCCACTACTGACATTTAAAGTTGAAATTTCTGACAGGGTTTACCCCGGCACACATTCCTTATTCTCTGATGCAAGTTCGAACTCTGACAAGGCCTGAGCAAAGAGGAGGCCCAAGCACAAACCAGCCGTCTATTAGCCTGATATTGTGTAAGCTACCAAATTGCCTTCTCAGGTTACAGATTTGTGCGTTCCAAGTCAGCTCAGGTCAAATATTATTATTATAGCCCAGCAGGCTAGAGATGACAAATATGCATACACCATGGAATATTCCCTACCTCTGGGTTGCCAAATATACAGCCCAGGTTCCAGATTCAGCCCACTGAATGGCTTTGGAGAGTGCAAAGACTGCAACGAAGGAGGGCATAAATTTTGGAATTTTCACAGCATTTTACATTTGGAAGAACTGGTCTGCTAGTCGATAAGAACGAATGGTGTGATGACAGTGGTTATTTAGGTCACTGCTGGGTTTGCAGACTTTTTTCCTGACATCACTCATGGCTACACTAGTGTAAGGTGGAGGTTTCTTTGCTTCACTACAATAATAAATGACATTAGACTGAGACATATTGTTGAAACTGACTTGTTTTTCTAAAGACGTCTCATCATTATCATTACAAATAGATGTTTTATTACCTGTAGATATTTTCACATAGGAGTTGAACTTTACATGAAAAGAAAAGAAAGTAATAGGAACGGTTTGGAAGGCGGAACTGGGCTGTATGTGGCCCACAAACAAAAATGAGTTTGACACCCCTGCTCTACCCTAAGAGGATCAATTTGGATAAAAAACAAAGCCCAAAGGAAAATGCCTCGATACAGGGTATATGTACCATACGACAAGAGATAGGGGAAGAATAGACCAGGATGAAATTTATAAAGCAGTGTTCTACTGTGTACGAACTGCACTTCAAAGCTGAGTGACAGGTGAAAAGGGATACGCAGCCTTTCTCTCCAGTGTGACCCTGGAGGCCTGGAGGTCCATATAGCAAGCCTCAGCCACTTCATAATCCTGACACATCATTGTTTCTTCTCATAAAATGCCATAAGAGCCACCCCACAGGTTTCTGAGCAGTTGTTAACATAGCCGACACAGGGAACAAACGCTCCAGTTAATCCCAAGTAGCGGGTGGTGCCAGCATGCAAGCTAATTCATCATAGGGCTCTGACAGCCAGATTGCATTAGCACTTACTCTCTAGTGTCTTGTCCAGGTCGGCGATGAAGTCCTCCAGCTCTTTAGTGTCGCCCAGTTTGGCTGCAATGGTGACACGCACAGAGAATCACGCTTTTGAAGTGAGCAGTTTAATTATAAGTGTCTTCAATCACTCATTACTACATAGACATAAATAAGCTTTACTCCTCCATTGTATATGAGCTTTTAAGGGCTTTCACTCACGTTTTGGTGACATTAGGGGAGGCGAGGTGGTGGTGGTGGGGGAGAGTATGGTGGGCGAGTTCAGTCTCTCATCACTGAAGCTGAAGCTGTTTCTGTTGAGAGGCTCGGCACCTGTCAGAAAGCGACAGAAGAGAAAATGCAGGCATATTAGATCAAGCGAGTGTTCACTTTTCTCTACATCTGTGTCAGTGGAACAAGCTTCAGTGTGTAATCACTGCATTCTCCTCTAATGACACCCTTCCTCTATGGGCTGTCGCGTGCGTGCCTCACAAACACATGCGGCTACGGCACAAAAACAAAAGTGTTAAAATGAATCTCTACATAAGACTTTTTTTTTTTTTCTGTGTACAGAAGACTTTCTTTTTAGCAGCAAAAATTTCTGGATGACTTCAAAGCTAAAAAAAAAGTATTGATAACCATAACTCGTGGATTAAAGCACCATTGAGGCTGTTAGTGACAGCAATATCAAACGTTTTCCTAGGCAAAGAGGTCTCTAAAGGCAGCCAACTCTTCCCCTGCTCTTTAGCAAGATTTATCTTTGACACATTCAGTGCCAGATAGCAGAGCACGCTCTTATTTGGGATACTGTTTGTGTTTGTTATGCACCACCCAAATCTCTACACAGAGTATTACATAAATGATCTAATGGTCACCTTGATTTTTCTACACCATATTTCAAGCCACCAGTCTTGCTTCACAGCAAAGAAGGTTCTGGGTTTGAATCCACCATATGTGTAGATCTATGTTCTCTCTGGGTGCTCCAGCTTCCTCGCACAGCCCAAAGACATGCAGTTAGTGGGGTTAGGTTAACTGGTGATTTTAAATTGCCCATAGGTGTCAATGTGAGTGAGAATCTTTGGTTACAGCAGACTGGTGACCCGTCGGGGGTGCAGCTGGGATAGGGATAGATGCTTGTTTGATAGGAAAAGGAGCATGAGAGACTTTTTAAATCATTCTTCTTTGTAGAAGTGCAAACCATATTGATAATAATTAATATGTAACTATTAAGTGTGTGTGTGCTCAAACTAAGATTAGGCTACACTTAAAGATGCCTATGTGTATCTTGCACCATGTCTGAGATGTCAAGCACCCACTTGTTCCCCCCCCCTCTGACCTATGCCTCTTCCACAACTAAGGATTGTGGGAACTCACACAACGTGGGATAGGTGACACCACATGGGGAGTGCCAGTGGAACACACACACACTGCTGAGGCCTTAATGTCTGCACTTGACTTGAACCTGAACCTTTCTCATTCTCAGCTTCCTTTGCTGCTCTATATTCATATCTGTCTGTCATTCTTATTCACTCCTACATTCCTCATACCACTTTCTGTGGCTCTCTGTCCCCTCGCTCACTCACACTGACACTCCAGTGCAGCTCCAAGACTTTTTGTCATTTATCTACACCTTCAACAGTCAATACATCCATCAGACTTCGAGACAATAGGTGGCCCCTGTGGGAGACAGGTCCTTCGTCATTACTTCACTACCATGGAGAGGACAGGGTTCAAGCAGGAATCTGATCCACTGATCAAATCAGCAAGCTCATTAGTGCCATAGACACGTGTTCAAACACCTTCCCTGTGTTTGTATCACTGATGTTGCTCCCTGCCAGATCCTTAGTGATAATGGACTGGTAAACCACTAGAGCCCCTGTTGTTGTGCAATTACCCATTTTTAAATGTCTGATTCCCTTTCTAGTATATATCATACATTTGACTGTGTGGCCATCTAGTCTGCACATGCCCTCCCTTAGATGGCCCAACCCACTGGCATGTGTTTGGAAAAGTATCTTTGCACATGGGGATGTGAAGCATATTTTTCTCTGTGTGTCAGCATATGAGGCTATCCCACTTGCCTGCCTGGAGCCAGCTCTGCAGCTGGGGGAAGCTAGACTTTTAAGACACTGTATGGTAGAGTGATATGGTAACGTATGACAGTAAACCTATAGAGACACAGCCACAAAATAGGGGCAGGTGTGCCAAAATATGCAGCTCAACATGATGCCAACATCTCTGAAGCATGAGAAAGGGATTTTCTCTCACTGCTTCTCTCCCTGTGTGCGAGCATACATGAAGGTGTATGCAACAGTTTGACATTCGTCTGGGGTGCCCTCTGGATGCGACACTGTAAATGCAAACAATACCCTAATCAATTTAAAATAGTCTGTATGCTTATCTGTACCTCATACACCTGTGAGAATGTTACTGTTTAACTTTCAGTCAGTTTAGCACTGTGGTGATCCCTATTCCAGTTATGTCATGTTTGCACTTCTTGTGGATATGGAATGTGGTCTCTAGCATTTCCTCCTGTTAAGAATAATGATTCCTGTTCAGTTTTCTTGTTTAGTTGATGTTGAAATGTTAGCTAGTGTTCATGTAACTGTGTGGTATTTGGGCCACTGTGACATTAATCAAAACCTGACATTGTGGCCTCAATGCTAAATGAGAATATTAACTTTCTAAAAAATTCTAGGCTAATTATTTAGACACTTTTGTTTAATTACTGCAATACTAAATGAAAATGAAATAACACTCTTTTATTTTTATGTTTATTTTATGTACACTATATTAAGTTGATGTGACATATCCTCCTCAAGTGCAGTACACTCAAAATAAACAAGCTTGTGAACCTGGCTTTTTTAAAGGTTTCCTTACTTAAAGAATTTGCATGTTTTTTACATAAAGCCAACTTTACAGTGTACATGATAAGACACTACACACCCAAAGCATACAGTGCAGTAGAGGAGGAGTAGTAGATAACAAACCCTATGTCTTCAGTCTGCAGAGAAGTATAAGGTGTCAGTATTTTGTGACACTTTATAACTTTTGCCTGACTGACTGGGGTCCAATTTAATTGCTCCATGTTAAGGATCACAACAAAGTGGCATATCTAAACTTTTCCATTTGTTAGACAACCATGGTAATATCCACACAGGATAATACTGAAAAGCAGGTGAGCCCAGAGTAATTCACAATCCTTGCCCACTTACTCTCTGTGTCGCTGATGCCGCTGTCGCTGACGCTGGCGCTGCTCCTCCTCTTCATGGTCTTCAGGTGTTCGTCGTACCTGAAGTGTCGCTTCTCCACTGGGGACGTGAAGTCTTCGATCACCGCGTCGAACTCGCACAGGACATCGTTCAGATCCTCCTCGTTGATGAACTTAGCTGCAAGGGGGGAAAAATAATTCACTAAATTTAAATAAAATGTAACGAAATGAGTAAACTGTTGATGTTATGATTCAGGGCTGAAAATCATATATATTTAAAATTCAAGCCGAAATTAAAACAAACGACATTACCTTGAGGTTTCAGCTTTGGAGACTTCATGATTCCACTAGTCCAGTTAAAAATGACCCAGAAGCGTTGTGAAAACTAAATAAATAAATGTGTCCCTCAGTATAAAGTCCCACTTCGTCACAGGATGCAACACTGCTTCAGGTCTTTATCTAATCTCCAGGTCCAGGACTGGCGCTTTTTAAGGAGCCCTGAGGAGTGGGGGCGGAGACGCAGGGAAGGGAGGGGGGTGTATGCGTGTGCGCGATCTCGTACGCGCTCGCCATGACCAATAAAACTTCCCCGGGTTAAAGTTACGGTCCCCTGACGTCTCCTTCTTAAAAGTATGTTTGTAAACAACTTCTGTGTCCCTTGCCAGGCAGAAGTGTAATGCAGGGATATTTATAATCACGAGTCAGTGCTTTTCATGTTTTATCACCGGGCAGATCGTCACAGTAGGGAGAGTAAGTAGCATCATCTGTGATGAATGACCAAGTTTCTATAATCAAACTGCGTTTCCTCTCTTTGCATTTAGAAGAAAGGAACTGACAGTATGATCAGTGTGGGGCATCTTTAGATGAAGTACACTTTTTTCATCAATGATTAACTCGGTACATCTCAGCCTTACTGTGAGTGATTGATTTTCATTCACAGCGTGAAACTCTGCGTGTTTGCTGCTACAGTAATTTACAAAGAGACAAAGAATCGATAGAGCCCATAAAAAAATCAAGTTATTGAATAATTTCTCTATAAGAATGGGAATTTGTTCCGGTTTTATAGACAGAACACTATTCAGGTTACATAATCCTACACTGTACTCAGATGGAACCTCTAAAATCCAACGAGACAGCTTGTTTTGTACTATATGATCTCCATGATCTCCAAGGCTCTTATCACGCACAGAAACAAAGACAAAACTTTATTTCTGTGCCTGGAAAATATTTTGTCTAGGTCTGGTCAGACATCGTGAACCTGCAGTGACATCTGGTGGTGGAATCTCACAGTTGCGGCTGATCTT
>VVHJ01054084.1:15240-26020 GCA_015107715.1 Tylochromis polylepis
TCCTTCTCTCTTTTATTCTGGTCCTGCCGTGTGTGTGTGTGTGTGTGTGTGTGTGTGTGTGTGTGTGTGAGATTTCCTTTCTTTTCTCTCTCTTGAGCTTGCTTGATCAACTCTCTTGAGGTAGTGAATTCATGCATCAAGTCATGATATATATTGTTTCTGTGCACTTGGTAAGAACATGACACTGGGTTTTTTATTCTGTGTTGGCACTCTCTGCACTATGCCTGGTTCCTGTTGTCAGTACCGAGTTCTGCAGGCTACTGCTGATTCTGTGTCTGCAGTGTGCCTCTGAGCAGCAAATATTGATGGTCAGCTGGTTTGAAATGCATAAATACTGCACAGAGATGCTGAGTTCCTGCCTGCATTTTAAAATATACTTTTCTCGTTGTAGATCTGTTTCTCCATGATCTCATTGTACTGCACAGTCAGCAGAGGGCAGTCTTCCCCAGTGTAGATTAAGATCAGGTCTTTTATTCTCGCTCCATCAGGTCCTTAGGATGACTGAACACACCAGTTTACGCTAATCACACCTACCCACAACTGACTTCACTGCTGCAGTACAGTAGTGATGCTGACTGATCTAATGTTGTGTCTGCTGCAGGGAATATGCTGTAAATGCAGATTAATATTAGTCAGTATAGGATACTCGATTTCTCTAGCCTTTCTTGTAAGTGGATCATTGTAGTTTTCTGGTGGTGTTGTTGGTGGAGACTGGGCTACTGGGACTACTACTACTACTACTGAGACTGGGTGTTGATTTAAAATAGCTGTGTACTGTCCAGCCAGCACTTCGATGCCTGCTTCCTACCTCTCATCACTGTTGTTTCCCTGAAGGCTACACAGGAAAATAACTTGCTTCAGTCAGTGCTGCTGATTTACCCATCACACATGCGACTGCACTTGTTTTTCCAATTAATTTGCGGCACGATGTCTTACACAGCTGCGACCATTAATGAAGCCCTGTGGCCGCGTGCTTCTTTGTGTCTTCGTAGAAGATTCCCTCTTGCGTCAGGATGATATTTGGACGCTGGATGGCGACGACCCTCAGGAGACCCTTTCACGTGTTCCGCGGCCTGATCACCTGGATTTCCTACGCATCACACCTCCCGAGGATGACATTATTGGGGATACTCCATATTATCCCAAGCTGGAATGCACGGTGAGATTTTTTTTTTTTTTAATAAACATGAGCAAATATTCGACTATCACACATAAATTGGTATCTGCATATATGTTATCCAATATGTCCCAATATTGGTATTGGTGTAATATTTCAGGACAGATATCGATATTTTCATCTAACATCCGGATCATGAATCCTTAGAAATGGGTCATGGATCCGAATTTGTATTGGTACATTTCTTTATTAATTTCTTACAGAACCTAACAAAGAAAAAGATGCTTGAAGTCATTTAGAAATGGTTCCATTGCGTAGTTTGTCCCGCAGAGCTGCTCCAGCGCCATCATCTAAAATACTCCCAGCACTGTGTTTGCAGCACATGCATGCACATACAGATGGTGTTGCAGAGTGTAGCGGTGGGTTTTTTTTTTTTTTTGTACCAGTGAAAGGCAGCCAAATATCAGTATGAGGTGATGTTGGGCTTTTTGGCTGCTGTTGGCGTATTGTGGCATTTATTAATGTCAGTGGCCGAAAAGTTGAAAATTGTTCAGTTATGTTTTATTATGAAAAAAAAATCTCTAATGAGCCTATCATTTCCAGTCTTCAGTAGAGCTTTAATATACTTGGCAACTCAAAAAAAAAAATCCAGTTTCGCACTTGACTGTTTCCACATCCAGAACAATGTTCCCCAGCAGTTAACCCGCACCCCCCACCCAGGACTCATGGGGATTTGTGTCTACTCTGGCATCTAACCACCTGATCATGAATCCTTAGAAATGGGTCATGAATCCTAATCTGTAGACTACAGTTCTAAACCAAAGCTGAGTGGGAATTCTTCCACTTGAAACTCTTGCATTCAGAGGAATGAATGTGACTTTCAATTTCAGCCTTGGTATGCTCTTATATGTTAATGTTTTTTAAGGTAGTTGGTGACATTTTCCCATTAAAGAGAAATGGCAACACAAAATAGTTTCCTGAGCATGTGATTTATGTAATCCTGTTGCATAGTGTGGGTCCTTTAAACCAGTCCTTTAAGTGATCTGAACATTATATGTAAAACCTCTGGAGCACTTGAAGTACTCCAGAGCAGAGGCATTCCTATGGCAGATTATCTGGGTGGGGCTTTAGGTGGGTAGTATATCAGCTCAAGACATGCATTGTTTATTAATACACCATAACAGATCTGGCTGTGAGCATAATCGGTTAACATACCAGTGCAAGGGCACGTTGCATATAATTAGGTCCTCTGTATTGTTTTGAGAGTGACAGCATTATCTGTGGCGCGGCTTCAGCTGTGCATAATGTCTTTTTAGTGTGTGTACAGGTGAAAACACAAAGGCAGGGAGGCAGTGACACCACCCAGTTATGTGAATGGGAAAAGTATTTTTATCTGTAGCGTTTACTTGATATTCAGCCTGTAACCACACATCAGTTCACATCACAGCAGTGTCTGTCAGTGGGGCTCTTTCTAGCACAACCAACCCGAGGAGCCTACTGTGGGGTGAAATACCACTACTCTTACATAAAATAATGCCTCAACCACAGAAGCCGTCACTGTTTGTAGTTTTCATAGGACAGTGCTCTACAATTTACAACATTACTTTAGCTTTGTTATTCAAACAGTTTTTTGCACATATAGATGAAGAGACTGCGAGAGAGAGGGGGGGGGGGAGGTCTGGCAGTCTGAAGGAATGCAGGAAGGGTGACCTGTGGTTGCTAAGGAAACAGCAATTTGAACTTTCTACCCCACCACCTGCTGACCTTTATCCAAACCCTATAGAGCATTTCTAACCAGTTTTAGGCTAACCAAAATAGATAGCTGAAAGCCCAGAAAAGTTGTTTATATGTCCTGTTTTCAACTATTTCTACCTTATCGCATATTTTTGATAGAATGCTAGCATTACCTGGCAACTAGCACCTTACAGTTTTTTTAAAAAACTCTTTAGAAACCGTGTTAACAAAGCTAATTCCAGTTTGGATCTAAATTGTCAACAATCGGTACACACAGTGTGTTCATGTTCACACTTAAGGTAGGTGAATGAAATCTCATTGCATTCTTGCCAAATTCAGTCTTGTTTATAAGCTGCTAATCGCACATGTTAGCATATTAGCATATTAGAGCTGGCAGTGGTTATGCTGACTAATCACATCTTTAGCACTGTGCTGCTGTAGTTCACTGCTTAATGGTGTAATCCTAGCTGGACCTCTACTTCTCTCTACCTGACCACACAGTAACTGTGTTTTCTGCTTTATCTCACTAGCCATAAGGAAGTAAGCATGGGTAATCAGACACCTGTAGAGCAAGGCACTCCTCCCAGTAAGGGAGGGGCCTGAAGGAAGGCATTCCCAGACTGGGTAGAGCAGTGAAGTCTGACAGGGTTTTCTCACACGGCAGCACACAAGTTTTTCTTGTGAACCGAGACAGATCCACGCAAAAGAAGACGGCCTCAACTTGGAAGTGCTTTTCAAGTCACGGGTTTGGGATTGTACACCAGCACTTAGAGACTGGTATCCCACAGCTTTATTGGAAAATACCTCCCGACTCGCTGAACACTAGGAAATACTATTGTGAAAGGCAGGTGAACTGTTTTCTCCTGCTGTCCCAGGGAGATTACAGTGGGACATGCTTCCAGCCACTGAACAGATTGACTTCACTTGCAGCGTCATGGGAATCTCGATCGCAAGGGGGAGACCTGGCTGTACCTCTGAAAACAAAGGCAGTAGAAGTCTTTATGTGAAAATAATATAGTCTACCACATGGAACTTGTCAGTGTGTCACTAAACAGGATTACAGGAAAGTTTTTGTTATTGGTACCCTCCAGGAGAAGGTAAGAGGAGCAGTGGAGTTTTGTCCACACAAAGCCCTTTTGTTTCCAGCCAACGGCAGAGGTGGAATAGGAGCAGCTTGACTAACTAGAGGTGGGGTGACAAACTTTTTTTTATGTGTGTGAGACATTTTCAATGGACAGTTTGCTGGAGCATCTACTTGAGTTGGTTTGCATCTGCTCTTAGTTGGAGTAACAAAAATGGACAGTGCAAGTAGTGACTTATTTGAACAGGGCAAACAGCCCAGTAGTTCCCTCCGAGGTGTCTTGAGCAATTTCTTCACCCGGGATCATTCTCCCTCTTCAGACGTGGAGTGTGCTGTGCTGGTCTCATTTAAAGAGCTTCCAGATGGAGAGACGTATGACGCTGATGACAGTCAATCTGTTAACACTGAGAACAAACTCCAAGGGAGGAAGCATTCGGCTCAGGATGATGTGACTGTTACTGGTCATACAGTGCAAAAGGTTGAATCGTCAATCAGCGACTCTGGCGAACAGGTTAAAGTAGCAGCTGAAGCCCCGTTTGACCAAGATCTGGTCCAGGTCACTAGGGTGGAAACGCATAGTGACACTGAAAATGAGGATGACGAAGTGGCCCACAAGTCTACTCAATCGGAGGAGGACAATAATAAAGTAGACCAAGTGGACGGAGATGGCAGTGAAGCAGAGCTACAAGTGCCCATGTTTAGAACACACAAACTCACAGAGAGATCCCGCGTAGAGGCCATTTTATATTCCAGCAGGTTTGCTGGCAGAAGCAGCTCTAAGGCGGTTCAGCTTTCTTCAATTTCCAAACGGAGAACAGGCTACACTCCCAAGGAAAGTACTCCCACAGTGTCTGATAGTGCAGAACCATTGGTTGCTGGAGATGTGGGAACAGGTGAGAGTGAAGAGTATGATGGAATAGATTGCTCTCAACCAGTTCCCTCAGTTATCTCTGGGAATCAGTCTTTGGAAACTGCAGACAGTGATGCTAATGTGGCTTCTCCTACAAAACAGACGGCCGGTACACAAAAGGAAGAGCCAGCTGAGCAAACGGCTGGACTTCATTCTAGCCAGATATCCTCCTCTGTTATCTGCAGCCCTGAGACTCATAAATTCTCAGTCCCAACATCCTCTCCAGGGGAGCAGTCAGACACTGGCTTCAAGAAACCCATGTCACCGTCTTCTCCATCTAAAAAGACTAAAAGTGACAGCCAGGCAGTTTCCGATCTAGATGCTAAGCTCACAAAAACTCCCAAGACAAGCACATCATCGGCTTCATCTGTTGCAACCTCCTCTGCTTCGTCCACCTCATCTCCATCCAGAGGTACAGAAATGTCTTCATCCCCGTCCTTTCAGATGCCTGCTCTATTCAGTGGTTTGCGGGTGCTGAAGAAAGGAGGGTTAGGGGACGATAGGGAGGTTGTGTCAGAGATCAAGCAGAGGGAGAAGGATTCTGAGCTGGCTCTGCTTAACCTCAAGAAGTCTGTGAACAAAGCCAAGCTCTTCCCCGAACAGAAGACGGGCTCTCCTATGAAAAAACACACTGAACCTAAATCTATTACAGAAACTAAAAGCAATGTAGTGGGACAACTCAGTCATCTGCTTAAGCTGGACAACGATGACCCAAAGAACTCAAGCAATGGGCAGGAGGGAGATTCTTTAGGAAGCAAAAAAGAGTCTGCAGAAGGAGAAGTTGTTTCAGGAGAGAAAACTAGAGAATCAGAAACTCCAGCTTCCACTCCTGAGCGAAAAAAGACCTCAGACATGGCCTACGAAACCTTCAAAAACATCTTTGGGCCCAAGACTGTCAAAAAGGAGAAGACAGAAGCTGTAGATTTGGAGGCAGTGAAAAAGAAAATAAAAAACGATAAGGAAAATCTGAGGTTGATATTTGAGAGAACCACCAAATCTCCTGGCAAGGAGGTCAAAAGTCCCAAAGAAGCTATTGTATGTAGTTACACAGTTACTATATTTTAAGTCACTGCACCACACATACTGTTGAGTTTAAGTCTTAAGACTTAAAGCTATGTATTTATTATAAAGACATGAAATAAAGTTGTGCTCCCAGTCAATAGTTTGTTTGTTTTCTTCCCATAGACAGAAGTCACGTCTCCTACAGACAGTGACGACAGGACTCCTGGGCGTCTTCAGGCTGTGTGGCCACCACCCAAACCTAAGGATGAAGAAGAGAAGGTGGGGCTCAAGTACACCGAGGCAGGTAAGAACCACAAGCTTGTAGGCTTAGGTGGTGCTGCCTGTATTTACACCTGAGACCAGGAATGCTGACTGAGTCACACCAGTTAAGCTTACGCCAACAGGCCTCACGTTGATTAGCTTTGTAGATGAAAGCTAGCAGTCATGCATTCTGTGTGAGTTAATGTTCAACATTCAAACCCTGAAACAAATACAGCACCCCTATCATCTAACCCTCGAATGCTCACGCTTTACGTGTCTGAGATAAAAGTATTAGTGTCGCTGTGTAAGACCTTTAATTCCATCTAAGAGCACTATGAGGCTGTCTCTCTCTGCACCTTAATGATGCCATTTTTGTTGTTATTGCCACAGGGCACCATGTGTGGCTCAAAGTGGAGAGGGGGAAAAAAAACAAGGATTGTCCTGGCAACTTGCCATATTTAGCTCTTATGTGTACTTTAAAAGGTGCAATGACACACACATAAGTTAAAGGCGCACAAAGGTGATTAAATTACAGCCTAACATTAAATCACAGCAGCAGCGCAACAGATGCTGGGTGTTCCCTGTGGTGTAGCTTCATCCCAGAGAATAGATTAAGACTAGCTAAAATGGATTATTCCAGTGCAGTGATCTGGGTCCCATGTTCCAGCTTTGCTCTTGTCAAATACAGTAGTGTGTGGAATTTAAGAAGCAGAGCAAAGTCCAGGCTGTGAGCCATATAGACCATATAAACCGTGCATGCAATCAAATATCTTTAACGTATTTATTAATTTACAGATTACAGACGCTGCAAATGAAGTTAATCAGTAGCTGGAAGCATGTTCTGCTGCACGTCTTTATGTCGTTGATGAGAGCCACAAATCAATCTTTTTTTTTTTTTTTTTTTCCCTTGCAATAAAATTTCCACATAATATATACTACAAGTGCTTTGACTTTGTGGGACTTTGTCCACTGGTCGATGCACCTTGGAAGTGGGTGAAGTTGTGCCACAGACCTGTACTCCTAAATTAGTGTTCATAAAACTCCATAGTGTTTGAATGAAGAATAGTTTGTTGGTTTGTTAGTCACTACGACTAACTGTTCACAAATTGGATAGACATGGATTTAAACTAAGATTTGACTCGTCAGCAGAAGCGTTCAACCGTACAGTTATAGCTGTAGTTAATAAACAAATGCAGCACTTTGTGTGTGCCTGTAACAGTGAGATCAAGTAGCTCTGAGTTGAAAGTTAACATTAATATTGTATCTGGATTCTGTTGTAATCTGAAAATAAACATGTGGCCATATATATGTCAGTGAGAAGAGATCAGTTGAAAGAACTGATTTATTGACAGACATAGTTTGAGTGTTAAACTCTTTGGCAATTAGACGCTGGAGATGCATAACAAACCAACAATGGTAGGAAGTAGGAGAGGACGTCCTAGATCAGGGATGTCAGCCCACTTTAATCTTAAGTGGACCAGAGCAGTGAAACACCCTTTTTCTGTCACTGTACAGAAGTTCAACTACACATTTAATCCCACAGATGTCTTGATATAGAAGGGGAAAAAAAAGGCAGTTTCAACTGTTTCCTTTTCTGTCCTTTTAATTGTTTATATGTTACTTAATTATGTTGGTGTGATATGAATGGCCACAAGGGAGGTCTTAATCAGTAGAAAAAGCTGTAAAATTTTGGAAAATATGGGTAAAAGTGCAAAATTTATATCCTCCTTTACATTTTTCAAAGCAGTCAACCAGGCCGGATTAGACTGTTTATCAGGATGACTGTGGCCCCTGGCCCTTAAGTTTTAAACCCCTGCTTTAGAATGCCGGTGGTAGCAGAGAAGAAGCAGGTGGACACTCAGGATTTCAAACTAGCCAGCATTAGACGGAAAAATGTAGATGGCCAGGAGGCGGAGCGCACAAATGAATGTCTGTAAAGGCAGCGTGACAGACGAGTTCTGAGATTTAAAGCATGTGGAGGCTGATTAGCTCATAGAAGGCGGGCAGGAAAATTGATCCGGCCAGAGGAATGACGACAGAACAGAGTGTGACAGCGTGGGAAAGTGGAAGTGATGTAAAGAATAGGCTAGCAGCACAAGCACCTCATAATGCAGGCAATCTTCCTTAATGACTTGCACATAAGCTACATTACTATAACATTATGAATGTCAAGCAAGTTTTGTTTGTTTTTTCATTCTGTCAGTGAAACCAGATCAGCATATTTTATCTAAATGTTTTCTATTGCCGTTTCTTTAGCCGCCAGCATTGTATGAAACTGGTTGGTTGAGTTGTTTAGCCATTTCTAGTGAAAGTGAGCCGCCCTTCTCTAGTATTTTTATCATGTTCAGTGACTGCTGTACAAGTTGTTGAGCTGGTTCTGTTTTACAGATGAACTTGATGTTGAAATATTCATATGTTAAATCACTTCATAGTTCAACACCCTTTTTCTATAAATAAATAAGTAAATAAATGGAAAGCAGTGACTACTGAATCTTGTATACAACAGGTAAAAGTAAAGTATTAAAGACATCACCAATTTTCTAAGTCAGTATATTTTTAAAGGTGATATTGACATGGCACATAACTTAATTTCTGGACATCTATCGTTTGATTTCTTTGCTTGTGTGGATTGGACGGGTTGTTACCGACATCTGGTGAGAATTTCATGTCAAGAGCACTTTTAGTGGTCTAATTGGTGACACGTTCATTACTTATTTTCCCCGCTGTATATGAAGAATATGCTTTGTTAATGTGCCTTTGTTCTACATTCTTCCAGAGCACCAGGCTGCCCTCTTGCAGCTGAAGAGAGAGTGCAAGGAAGAGCTGGAAAAGATGCATGTAAGTTTTCTCCTGACTGCAGTAAACCACAGGGAAAATGAGCAAAAGGGTTAAAAAAGGCACTTTTTTAGGTGTCGGAAAAAAAGTAAACAAAGATACAGATACAGGCAACAGAGACGATGTGGTCTTACATCTGAGTCATGACAGGAATGTTATAGCACCTGAGTTAGGGAAATACCACTTGCAGACACTAATTCTAAACCACTAAATTAAATTTCAGTGTGAATCGAGTTTAGCTGTACATTTGTGGAAGATATAAATGAAGGACAAGTTCAGCTGTGTGAATTTGGGTTCTCATAGCAGATGACCACAAGATGGCACTAAGTAAACATGAAATATTCAGCTGGAGTAGCTTCAGTGGTGCAAACTAAAAAACTGAAACCTTTGAGCTATTCAGAAGACGAGGTTAAAGTGATGAACTAACATCAAGCCTGTCAAACTTAGATGGACAACTGTATGTGCATGAGGAAAAGAGCTATGATATATGAAACTGAACTGGAATTTTACAATCCTGACGACATGCAGAGAAAAGAGATCTTAGATGGGGGGGGAATAAAGGCAATTTTTGAAGATTATAAATTAACAAACCAATTTAAAAACGCTTACTATAAGTTTTTAGGCAAACGTGGATTATTTATTTTGTACTATTACAACTTCCAGCTGTTCAGTCCTTTCACACACACAAGCACACGCAGACACACAGATGGCTCCCATCAAATGTCCCCTTAAAAATGTTAGTTTATCATTTTTCATAAACAGTGATTTGGAAGTATTTGAAATATGTTTTATCTGCCCATTTAAACAAATTTGCTCTTAGAAAAATGAAAGACTACAGTTCTGGCTGTGTTATAGAATTTGTGCCACTGATAATAATTTGCTCTCTGGGCCACTCCCATGAAAAAGTTTGACCTCAAGATCCTTTTTTTTTTTTTTTTTCCAGCATTTCTGCTGAAAGCCATTAATTCTGTCTTAATCTTTCAAATCCACTGCTGACACAGAGAAACATGTACCGCAGTCGAACCACAACAAAGGCTGGGCTAATTCTGTTTCTAAACTGACATGAGTTAATAAGGAACATGTGTAAGATTTATTGCAAAACAGTTTATCTTTAAAATCAGTGCTTTGCTTTGTTTGGTTCTCCTTGTTAGAAATGTCAAATAAAAATTGGACTTTGGGGATTTTACTGTAAGAATTGGATACTAACCTGAGGGAAACATTTAATTGGAATAAAGCTGAAACAAAGATGAAAAGATATAATACCCTTTTTAAATAAAGAATCATGTGCTTGGAAGAATAAGTAGGCACTCTAGTCCAAATTCATCTCAGGAACAACGCTGTCTACCGCCTGATACAGTTCTGTTGTATGGTGGGAAATGACTGAAGTTGCTGATACTCTGGATTTGTTCTTATGGCAATTTTCTTCTTCCAGTCTGAGTTTGAGTTTAAGATCTTCCAGCTGCGTGGTGAGCACGCCGTCTCGATATCACACCTGCAGGGAGTCATTGCCAAGATCGAAGGAGACAAGCCGTACAACGCAGGACAGGAACGCCGTGAGGTCCGCGATGCTGCTGTGTTCACTGGAGATGACCCCATAGCCAAGACCTGCCGCACTGTGGGTATCCAGACAGACAGGGAAACGTTCATCAAGAGCCCCGAGGGTGATGGAGGCGGACTCGCTCAAAGCCCCAGTCAGAACCTACCGAAAAAACTCAACTTGGACTCAATCGGACTTAATCTAAAGGCTGAAATGGACCAAGGGCCTTCTGGACCACCACCGCCGCCGCCTCCACCACCTCCTCCTCTACCAGGTTTCTCAGGGCCCCCTCCGCCACCACCT
>VVHJ01054106.1:0-10069 GCA_015107715.1 Tylochromis polylepis
AATGGGACACAGGAGGAGAGCACAGCTGGGAGTAATTAAACATGACAAGGGGAAGCAAAACTATACACACTGACAAGAGACATCGTGGCTCAAAGAGTTGGCAGTTCGTCTTGTAATTGGAAGGTTGCTGGTTCGAGCCCCAGCTCGGACAGTCTCGGTTGTTGTGTCCTTGGGCAAGACACTTCACCCGTTGCCTACTGGTGGTGGTCAGAGGGCCCGGTGGCGCCAGTGTTCGCCAGCCTCGCCTCTGTCAGTGCGCCCCAGGGTGGCTGTGGCTACAATGTAGCTTGCCATCACCAGTGTGTGAATGGGTGGATGACTGAATGTGTAAAGCGCTTTGGGGTCCTTAAGGACTAAGTAAAGCGCTATACAAAATACAGGCCATTTACCATTTTAATGAAACCAAACAGATATGAAAGGAATCCTAAACTATGCTTGAGTTAGCAGACTTCTCGCCTGTGAAGCAAAGGGAAGAGTTAAAAATAGTGCCTAGGAATAGTTTACCCCATTGTCATCAAAATGCCAAATAATGAAAATACAGTAGGTGTAAAGCAACACTTAACTTAATGGCACAATTCTGGTGCCCTAATTGTGAAAGTAATATCTTAAAAGCTTCAGAAGTTTCTTATTGAAAATCAATATGTGTCTCTTCCAACAATCTCCTTATCTGGACTATTAGCTGGAGTATTTGCAGTATGCAATAAGGACATACTCCTTTCATGAAGCACTGTGTGTCCAGGGAGCTACTTGGAGTAGCTTTTTAAAAAAAACTTTTATGAATATTATTTTTTTATGTCCTTTGTGATGTTTCATAGTGTTGATCATAAAATCTCCAGTCTCTGAATAACTGACCTAAAGCATACTCATACTTGAAGATAGATGAAAAATTACACCTCATACAACTCATATACAGTATGACATATGTGGTGTTTCCTAGTAACTCAACCTTCCACTGGTTTACTGAGAGAAGACACGAAGACTTAGAGAAAAAAACAAATATAATATATACAATTTGTTTTAACTCCTTTAAGTTAACCACCATCTTCTCTCATATCCCAAAATTAATTAACATTGTTTAGATATTTTTGAGAGCATTAACAGTTTTTTTTTTTTTTTACAAATATTCCCAAAATGAGTACGTAATTATAGTAATGATTAATAATGAATAAGTAGTATTATACTACTATAATATCCAAAGGGTAAAAATATATATCTTATTTCTGTAGCATGTTTTTGTTTATTTGTTTGTTTTTAAGCCTGTCCTGTTTGGCAGCTGTTTCAGTCAGAATTATGAGCTGAGTGCCCGATTTGCACATTTGCTTACATATTTGCTTTCCCAAGACAAGCTCTGTAAATTCTTCATAGCTTTATGTAGCATGTTTGGACTAGCTAGAAAGAACCTCCCAGCATGTTCGGGAACAGTGCATTTATAAACATCAGTTAAAGTAACATGTGTTCTGTTTTACCATTAATATGAATGCTGCTCAAGAGTCTTGGGTGTTTATATTTTTCATGTTATAATGTGCCAAATGTTTTCAGAGCTAGACTGTAGGCAGGCGAGTTTAGACATTTAGACTCTTCTACTACGAAAAAAAATTATGTGGTTTAACATTTTCTAAACCTGTATACGTCTTGCTCTAAAACCTGTATATACTTTTCAGAACTGATTGTGCCTTTACAAATTTACAAGCTGCCAATTCCATAGGTACTAATGTACCTCTGACCATCACAAATGCAGGTTTTTGAACTGAGCGCTCATAATACACCAGATTGTTCCTCTGTTCTTTAGTCCAGAGGGCATAATATCCATGTTTTCTCAAAAGAATTTAAAATCTTGAGTTGTCTGATTACAGAACGGTTTTCCACTTTGCCTCAGTAGACTTTAAATTAATTTGGTTCACTGAAGATGACAGCAATTCTGCATCACATTCACATATGGCTTCTTCATTGCATGATAGATCTGCAACCCGAATTTGTGGATGACATGGTCAACTTGTTCACAGACAGTGATTTCTGGAAGTGTCCCTGAGCATCATTCAGGCATTCAGTATTGATTTTTAGCTTTGTCCCTTGTACAGAGAGATTTTAAAATGAAAATATGAAATAGCTGTGTATCATTGTTTGTATTTTTACTGATTTTGTAAATGTATAAACATGATGTGCGCTGTGGTCGTCTTCATTTTTTGTTGTCTTTGGTTAAGTGTCACGCCTAGGTCTTATTACGTAATTGTAGTCTTGTACACTGCAACTGTTTTTTTTTCACCAGCATCTTTTTCCCGAAGTATTTTTACAAATGCCTCTGCACTATAGCGCAAAAACACGGCCTGTCAAACTTCTTGAAGATACTTTAAAGGGAAAGAGGTATTATCATAAATAACATCCACATAACTCAAATTGCTTTCATAGAAAACAAGAATACAAAACAAAGGTAGAACAATCTCTCCACATGACAGAGAGTTTGTAGAGTAGTATGGATGGCTGTGTCAATACAACTGCCTCTTTGTTTTATAGCCTTAACATCTCATCATCTATCCTGGATTCTCAGGTTATTGATCACAGCAGACTCAGTATTACGTGAATTCTATTTTTGACCTTGACCATGATGCAGAGTAAAGCACTAGTATTCATTAAAAAAAAAATTTTAAACTCAAGAAAGTCCTACCCATGGGGTTTTTTTGTAATATATAGTAGAGAGCCTTCATTATTACAATTACTTTCTGTCTACCATTTAGTTTGAGACACTACTTTCAACAGTATACTGAATATTTAGGCCAATTCATTGTTCACTATTTGCAACATAGATTTCATTTAAGATTTAAGATCTCCCCCTATAAATAACAACAACAACAATAGCAACAATAATAGTAGGACTAATGATAAAGAAGATTATGATAATAATAATCTGTGATCAATTTAATCTGAGACGTGACACAGTGATTGTGGGGCTTTTAGAAAGGGCAGCTGCCCACTGTTTCCAGCCCAATGTCTGAAGTTAATTCAGTCTCCATATCAGTTCTAAACACATTTACAAACATTTTCACATACTTTGTGCCGTCTTCATAGCAACATTATGCAACTATTCTACCTTAAAATTACAGCTTCAAAATCTATTTGATGGAACACTGACTTGTAATAGGGAAAGTGGGGCCTCTTTCCATTCCCACCCCCAGATGAAACAATCCTTACTTGTGGATAATATAAAATAATATTTTCAGAGAGAAACATTTATACGGCTGCCCATAAAACCGATTCATGTATATTCCTACTGTGCATGCTTTTCAAAGATCTTCTAGCCCTCTCTAGCCCTAATATTTTTCCACCACCATTTATGATTCACTTTTTGAAGTAAAAAAGAAACGTCTCTCTCTCCTTCCGTCTCATCTATAGAAACGTAAATGCACAAAAACCCACCGAACAATCGCTGTATCATTTTTTACGGTAAATAAATATTCCCATTCTCGGATTCCTTATTTGCCTCATTTCTTTCCTGTGTCCCTGTTGTAAACACATTGTTATAAAGATCAGCAGTTGGCACTGTAGTACAGTTGCCGATTCAGCAAAAACACACAGCCATTCACCAATAAATCATCTTGTGTGTTACAAGACACATTACAGCAACAGCTGAGGCCTACACCTGATGAAAAATGCACCACTGGAAATATAGGGCTGTTATATATACTGCGGTGTATGTGCATACATGCATACCATTAACATCTGCCAGTCTTTAAAAACCAAACAACCAGCAGTTGGAGGCAAACAGATTTCCCCTACATCTGCACGCATCATTGTAATGCCACGCAATGCCGGGCAGCCAGATGGCAGCGAGCTGCAGTTGAACAGAAGAGATCAGGTTTTGAACTGTAGTTCCTTCCTGTCTCACTCAGAATGGTAACACAGAAGCTCATGGGAAAACGCACAGGCAATAAGGCCAGGCGGGCTTCTCGTGAGGTGAGGAGCAGACCACCTGTGCCAGTGGGGTGAACAGACACAGTGAGACAGTGTGTGGGTGTCTGTGCATGTGTGGGCGGGTGCCTTTGTATGTGTGCTCGCTATGGAAAAGAGAGACAGTGGTGATGAATGAGAAGATCTTACAGCATGCATGAGTACAGCCAACAAAATAGGATTTTATTTGTCTGTCTGTTTGTTTGTTTTTTACTTTTATTTATGCAGAGAACAGCGACAAAGTAATGGGGAATTAAAATGAATTTTTACACTTTGGATGTGCAGCATGTTTTGGGGCACACTATATCTCATATGGGTAACACACAAGGGATATCTACAACATTAAGAAATTCTGAATAAATTCGTTGAACAGGAAACTATTTGATGACGAGTCCAAAGGGCCCTCATGGTTCAGAGACCGTGGAGGTTTATAATGTTGTCAAGTGTGCAGGAGGTGTACCCCCCCCCCCATTTTTCAAGTAAGTAAAAAATAATTTGGCACTACACACACAGGCTCACACTCAAACATATCCACATAGAGAATGCTTCATTAAACTGCATCCATCCTCCCAAATGTGCCTCAATAAACCCAGAAGATAGGAATACAGACAGAGATGAAGACCAATGCATTTTTGCAGTAGTGCAGCTTATCTCAGAGATAAGATGGAGACCCTTAAGGGAGATGAGAACAGAGACAGCGAGATGGAGGGAGAGAACTTGAGAGAAGACTCAGTTCAACAGAAAGTGAGGGGACAGATGTTGAAAGAGGAAAAAAATAGAGACAAGTACGCAAACAGGAATAAATACATTCAGTCTAAATGTATAATGATCAGAGACAGAAAGAGAGGTATATATATATATATATACACACTGGACTTCTTCCTACACTGGACTTCACTGGCTTCAGGTCAGTTTCTTTCTGTCTCTTTGTTCCTTTATTTGGTGCTTATAAATGGGCAGATTAGGGATGTGCTCTGCAAATGTAAATCAGCTGGTGGGGAGATCAAACACTTTTATTTGATTTTGCCCTTCGGTCCTCACACTTTCTTCCTATCAGAATAAAAATTGCTACAGCTCTCACTCAGTAAACCCTGAGAGAATAAGAAGTAGAGTTCTTGCTGGAGCATCAGCTTAACTTTCTCCCTCTCATCCACAGCGAGACTGTGACCTCACATTTAAAAGAATACATATTACGAATATGCTGGATCTGATCCATTGTATATTCTTCACTTGCTATCGTATTTTCACTAAAATTATTTTTCAACACAGCTATATTGGAGTATTTGGGGATGTTGGATGTGCAATGGAATGCATGGCAGAAAGAGTCAATTCTAATTGGGGTTTAATTTTGAGGCGATGATGTGTGTATTTTCATGCTATTCTTTTCAACAGATTTCATCCCTTTGAATCTTCACTGGTGTATTCTGGCATTAGGTAATAACCTCTTGAAACAAAGAAGCAGGTAAAGACTTGGTGTCATATGTTCTGTCATGGATGGGACAGAACATATGACAATGACCTCCATATAAACATAAGAAACAATGAAATAGTTATATTCGTTTTACAAGTATTCGGTCAGAAACATATTCTGGCTAATGTACAAAAACAGCTCCGTTGCTACACTCTGACATGCCCCAAAGGGAGCTAGTGTCTCTTGCTGTAATTGACCCAGTCCCCTTTTACTTGCCAAGTGAATGTGGTAACCGCTAGACGGTATGGAAAGCACTGCAGAGGGACACCTTATTATAAATTAGCTCAAAAGGCCCTTAGCAAATTATCAATTCTTCCAGCAGTTGTTGCTATACTTTACTGGTGGGATTTACACCAGTAAAGACTGGGATTCATCCTCTGGTAACCTTGATGTCCATACAAAACTCTGCATAGAGAGACCCGTCGACAAACAATGTGCATTACCTGGGCGGTTACTGAGGAGTTGCTGGAGGTTGCTAGAGGTTGCCAGGTAAAACTGGTTCCAAAGAGGATACTGTGCCAAAAACCTCTACTTGATGGCTTTGGTCACTATCAGGTTGCTGTGGTTGCCTGTAGTTTGCATGGAAGACACAAACTTGTCTGCTAACATTCACCATCTACTCACCCACCCATAGTGTAACTTGAAAGTGAGACACAAACCATAAAGAGAGAACTTTGCCTTCAAAGAAAAGCTTTGCCACTGCAACAAATTTTACTGCTGTAACTATCAAGTTTCCAAAGATACAACTTTTACTTTGAAAGTGAATGGTTTCCATTTCTGGTTTGTATTACACGTTTCACAGTTTCACTGTTTCACTAAGATTCAGCAAGCAGTTTTTGCACATAGGCCAGCATCTCGCTAGTAGGTTGTCACTGACCACGACAACCTGCAAGCAAATAAAATGGTAGCAATGAGCTGAAGCACCGTATTGCAATCTATTTCACCTACTGAGTACCTCCAGCAACCACTTGCCAACCGGTCAGACAACAAACATTTTTTCCCTAATAACTGGTAGTTGCCCAGGACTCACTGACTGGTCTCTTGGCCTGTGTAACTGAGACCTAAAAAATGTTTATAGGATTAGCAAATTCTTTCATCTAAAAGCAGCAAAAATGGGCACAAAAACATTTTTCAACATATTGCCTTGCAAAGCATGCAGTAGTTGCCAGGGTATTGTGATGTAGACCAAAATAGGCTTATTGTTTGTACAATGAACATGTAGTGGTTCTCTGTAGAAAAGCAGAATTCTTATTCGACATTAAAAGGCTGGAATCTGAATGTGATTATGGATACATCTGGATTTGGATCAGTAATATTGCAATAGTCAGTGGGAATCTGAGGCCATACATGCTAAAAAAATGCATGCTGTGGCCCATTTCAAATCACAGCATCCATTATATGGCAGATACTGTGTTACATTTTGTTCAGATCTTCATGCTCTGCTGCTCTAATAGAGACCTGAAGCTGTTCATTTGAGTTAAAACATTTTTTTTTTAACACTAACGATTTAATGCCTTAAGTAGACAACTGGTCAATGATTTACTTCAACTTATGGAGGCTGTTGATCTTTTTTAGCTTAGTATTGTGAGTGTCAAAAGGTCAGATGCAAATGACTAATCTTTTTTGATCTGACAACCTGTTAACACGAAATAGTTGTGTGGATGAAATCACTACAGACTTACAGACTGCTGAAGAATGTATGTGACAGTCGCTTCAGAGTCATCCAGCAGACCAGAACAACCCCCCCCCCAAAAAAAACCTACTTTTACCTACCTTGAATAAATAAAAATAAGCTATTTTAAACAAGGAGTTTGAGCTATGTGCACATGTGTTTGTGTGTTCCTGGGTAAGGTAGTTGTTCAGATTTACTCTGTAATGCTCCAGCGTAAAAACCATCTGGGACCCATCACCCGAAGACACTGCAGCTATGACATTTCAAGGAGTTTTAATTCAGTAACACCCTAAAGAGTACATGTACTAGAGGGAAAAGATGATGCAAATCACACTGGTGACTTGCGGTTACAATCTTTGTGTATGTAAAAGGGACTTAAAAAAGTCTCCGATACGCTGGGGGTATCTGACAATGCAATTAACAGTCAGAAAACCTGACAATGCTGTAGCATCCAGTGAATTTTATTTTCAGTAGATTACAGGAGTGCTCAACCAGGCACCTCAAACCTGTGAGGCTATACTGTCAGTCTGCCTGTGTGATGAATAAAAGATGTTTCACTCCCAGACAGCCACATTTTTTTTTATCACTGAAAAAAATGCTCAACACTTACACAGGCTATGATGGGTTAGCTGGCACCAAGTGAAGAATTAATGCCACATATTTGTGTACCATGTATTAGAAATGTAAATGAAAAAGTACATTTGCCATGCATTTCTACAAAATATTAGGGCACACATCTCACCACCACAAATATACAGCATAAAATAAATAAATCAAAGGCTAATTAATGTAAAAACTTAAATTGATTTAAAGAACATTTTTGGAGGCCTTTTGGTTTTTTGGTTTTGTCTGTGTGTATAGGGAAAGTCATATGCCTCATAGGTTTGAGCTTGTAATCCATTTATATTAGCATTGTTATTCATTTACTACATAAATGAATAAAAAAATGTCTGAAACTGTGTGGACGGTGTGTCTCTGCATGAAGCCAAAAGTTCCAGGCTAACTTTTAATTCCATTCCACCCATGGCAACTTCAAAGAGGAACAAACTTCAGTCAAAGTGGTGCAACTTTGTCTGACACTGAATAATAATACAGCTATCTGGGCATCCAGAACCCTTAAAATGTCCCAGAATCTCAATAAATTTCCATAAAACAAGTCAAAAATGAGTGACCCTGTTTATTTTTCTTTTAAGCTATCCCTCCATTTATGCGAATAAATAAGAGTTCCCAAGTTCTAAGACACTCTAGAACTCAATTCAAGAGAAAATTGCATTGCAATTGTATTGAAAGCTAACAAGTTTATTTCAAAGACTGTATTCTAATTTCCTATCATAAACAGGTGACATGTTATTTATGATAGGACATAAATTTACAAAGTAGTTACAGTGTTCTTGTTGGCTTGGCCCAGACTGTTCTCATTCTCTTGGATTTGTTGAAGTTGTGATCACACTATATCACTTTCTATGATCAGGTTCTATTGAAAGGAGACTTCATAGAAAATGTACCTGATGACCAAAAAATATTACTATAAGAGAGACACACTCTAGGTTTAATCTACTAAAAGCTCCAGGTCACCGTTCACATCTGTTCGTTTCAATGTCTGTTTTTATCAGTTTTATCTTACGCTCATTACCAGTTGTCCAATTCCCACTTGCCAGGTTATTTTTACCCTTCAAACCTTTCAGCACAGCTTGTGTTTTCCCTTGTGTTTCCAACTGGTCTCCTTGTTTTTGACCTTTTAGATTGTTTTATGATCTTTGTCTTTTGCCTGCTCCTCACCTGGTTTGTTTGCCACACTACCTGCCTACCTGTGCATGACCGCTGGCTGTTTTGGAATAAATATTTGTATTTTGGGCTTTTTCCCAGCCTCCTGTATCCTGCATTTGGGCTGTGGTGTGAAACTGTGACATCAGTGATGAAATACTGTTGCATTCTTATAGCATTCTTTAACTATGGGCCAAAAGTGTAGAAAAACCTTTCCATCAACTTCTTAAGACCTTTTTCCCCCCACTGTTACAAAATCCAAGTTTTAAATATATTTTATCTAGTTCCCACTCATGAATTAGATTTCATTTCTATCTGACAAAGTGTTATGTTTGTGCTACATGCACACGTACAACACAAAGCTAAATGTTAATAAGAGGTTACTAGAAGTTCTGTATTTTCACACATTATTCTATGTCCCAAAAAATTCTGTTCTTCTGGACGTAACGTTTTCAGCAGAAGAAACGTTTCATCACTCATCCAAGTGACTTCTTCAGTCTGGAGCGAGAGACTGAAGAATCATTTTTTGGGGATTTCCTTACCTGGGTGATTGGGCATGCATCAAGACGTTATTTTTATGCGTTCTCTCTTTGTGTGTTATACACGTGTTGTCTGTTCCGTCCTGAAGAGAAATGTTTACCTATCATACAATAGCTCGTACTATCTAGTCATCTATGTCTGTGAAGGTTCTCATTCATCCAGGTCATGGTAGTCTAAGGAGAAGCTTCTTCAGTTCTTCTTCAGAACTGAAGAAGCTTCTCGGATGAGAGGTGAAACGTTTTCAAGAAACTTAGAGAAGTCCAGACGCTTTTCTTTCCAAGCTCCTTAATCTAGTCATCTACTTTCCATTACCGTTTTAAAAAGGAGGAAAACACAATCCTTGACGTCTCTGGTTCTGCAGAAAGCTTTGTTGAATGGGCCACCTTCAACAAAGCTTACCTTGACTAAAACTTACCTTTTAGTCAAAGCAAACTGAGAGACACTCATCGAAAAAATGAATTGCCATTTACTGTATATTATGTCATGGCTGTGTAGCCAGTACAAAGCCTGGACTCAAAATGCTGGCACAGACAGAGGCTGAGTGACTTTCCCAAAAGTGAATGTTTATTTATAACACACAGAACTTGAAACTATGAGATGTAGTTAGACGCGAAGCAAATGGTGGCAACTATGGTACAGCATTGGTTTTAACAGAGGTTCGCAGGTAAGGGATCAGGATT
>VVHJ01054112.1:0-13660 GCA_015107715.1 Tylochromis polylepis
CCTGTAGTGTGTTTTTCCACTTTAATTTTGAGTGTGACTCCAAATCCAGACCTCCATGGATTGCTAAATTTGATTTCCATTAATAATTTTTGTGTGATTTTGTTGTCAGCACATTCAACTATGTAAAGAACAAAGTATTTAATAAGAATATTTCATTCATTCAGATCTGGGATGTCTTATTTTTGGGTTCCCTTTATTTTTTTGAGCAGTGGATTTATTCTTGATTCTAATCTGCTGCTAACTGTGTATTCCACTGCTGAAATTGCTTCTACTAGAGCACAAAATAGAAAGTTGATCATCAAATTTATCATCAATCACCTATTCAATCAATAACATTAATTTCACATTGATCTGCAGACAGATTAAATTGATTTTCCTTTATTAGGTTATGGGATAGTAATCTTTAATGCTTTTAGTGTTGGAAGGCATTTTCAGAGCTGTAATCATGTCAGAAATAAACAGCAACACAGAGAGCGCACTCAGTATTAAAATAAATATATTAACTTCATTCTAAATTTTTACTTTTACTGCTCTCTGCGTTAAAATCCCAAGATTAATAATTTTCTGCTGTAGTCAGGGAAGAACAACAGTGACTGCTCCAGCAAGCACACCAAACAGGATTCTCTCAGAGGAGAAGGAGACAAGGGGGTGAGTATAGATACTGGTTTGCAGCACACGCAGATCATAAAGCAGAACTGCAAACAGCTTGAAGTAAGTAAACAATCTGCCAACAAGTAGGTTTAAATACTGCAGTGACTGGAGATGGAAAACAGGTGCGCCAGCCTGGTTCCTCCTTGGACTGCCTGCTCCTGGATGACAGTCGTTAGTTCCACCTACACGCTCGTGCACACAGACAGGAGAGAGAACGAGACAAAAGCCAGGTCCACTCATGGATGCCATTTTTACACAAACCACCAAGCAAGCCAGTGAAACTAACTAAACAGTGAGTGAACATCAACAGTCAACAGTGAAAATAAAAATCTAAAAGAGTCTGAAGTCATGTGACAGTCGTGATTTGGGGAAGAATGTCATGAAGTGCTGGGAGGGAACTCAGTAAATTTAAGTTTATACTCAATAAACCGTCATAGAAGGGTAAAAAATTCTTTAAAAATGTGTCTTTTAGCAAATGGACTGATAATTAGAGTTGCTACAGTACACATTATTTGTGATCTTGCTTTGGTGTCATTGATGTGCAAACTTTCAGCCTTTTCACGCTTTCTTAATTCAGATGGTTTAACAAAAGTATTGCTTTGACCATTTAAGAATTACTGCCTTTTTTAATACACAATCCCCCAGGCTCAGAAGTGATTTCACAGGTGACTGACCAACAGTTTTATGGCTAAGTGTGGCCTGTTCACATACTATACCATGAGAAATTACCCCCAAAAAACAACTTAGGTCCATATATTTATGGATCTAAGCATATACAGTGATTTTCTCTTCTAAGTGAGCACTCAGAGTCCTGAAACCCCAAGCTGCATTCACACAGTGTTTTTAAGCGATCACACAAACAGTCACACACTAGTTATGAGGCAATTTGGGGTTCAGCGTTTTGCTCAAGGACACTTTGACATGCACACTACAGGAGCAGGGTTTCAAAACCACTGATCCTCCGATTAGTAGGCAACCTGCTCTACCACCTGAGCCTCAGGTGCAATTTGATTTTTAAAAATTTTTTTTTTAGCTCCAAGCTTGCCTGCTTTACCTGATCCAAGTATAAATGCACATTGTTTTTGTGTTTCCTGTGGAAAGGTGAGCATGTCTGCATTAGGAGAGAGAGAGCATTATTTGAACACTATAACATTTCTGACAAATCTACCCTGGACTTTGGTTTCCAGTACAAAAGAGAACAGACAATTGATGAAACCCCCACTCAGACATCATGTGGCATTTTTGCAGAAATGGAAAAAGAATGACTCGCCACTGAATCTCACTGTTGCAAATGGCTCCTGATTGCTGCTGACAGATTGCTTGCATTCGTTTTCGTTAGGGTTTCTGAGAGGACTGTGTAATCCAGGCGATTCCTCGTGGAGGTACAGTGGGCTCTCTGGTGATGGTTTCCTGGCCCAGAGTAGGGACAGCCGTATCGATTTTGTCCCCTTCTTCAATCCATTATCAAGCCGCTATCAAGACAGCCAGGAAGCCTGTGGTTATCTGATTTCCCATTTTATAAGCAGATTGGAAAACAGCTACCAAACTTTGCAATTATAATGGGATGGTCTCTGTATCAGTGTGCTCCCTCGTGATGATTTACTTTTACTTTCATACACACACGCAGAAATACACACACACACACACACACACACACACACACACACACACACACACACACACACACACCTGCTGCTGGTGTTCTGGTATTGTTGATTGCAGTGCAAAGCAGTAAGTGACTCCTATATGCCTGGAGCCTGGTCTCTTAATTACACTCCTAAGTCTGATAATTACTTTATAATGACTTTGTTTTCCCTTTGCTCTCTTTGTAGTTATATTATTCTGACGTGGTACTTTTCATAGCTTGGAGTAATTCCCCGGAGTGTAACCAAACCAGAAATCAAATGTCTCACTGAGTTTTTCTGGGCTTCTAAACAGGAGCTGCAGGTCTTTCTTAGAAAGCCATTTGGATTTGGGGTGGCACAGGATATAGTAGTTACCACTGTTGTATCACAGTAAGAAGGTCTTGGATTCAAATCCAACCTGAGGCTGTTCTGTGTGGAGTTTGTATTTTTTTTTCCCAGGGTTTTCCCATTTTTTTCTGAGTACTCTGGTTTCCTCCCACAGTCTGAAGATTGTTTTTAGGTGAATTGGTGAGTCTAAATTGACCGTAGGTGTGAATGATTGTCTCTCTATGTGATAACCCTGCGACAGGCAACCAGTCCAGGTTGTACCCTGTCTCTCGCTCTGACAGCGGGGATAGGCTCCAGCCCTCCATCCAGAGAACTGAAATGGATAAACAGAAGAAAATGGATCCTTTTCCTCTGCAACAGTTTCCAGTTCTTCCTACGGGATCTCAAGGCACACTCTCCGGCAAATTCTTGGTCTACTCAAAAGCGAGGCATCCAAACCAGAAACCGAACCTCCTCAGCTGGTTCAGTCTGACACAGATGCAGAGGTTCTAATCCAAGATTTGTCCGGATGTCCGAGCTCGTCATGGTATCAGTAAAGGCTTAGCCCAGACGCCCTAAAGACAAAACTCAATTCAGCTGCTTGTACTCACGCCCTTATTCTACTTACTAGTTACTAGCATGGTATTTTGAAAAGAAAATTAGCTCTGCAACAAGAAAACTGCCATTGAACACCACTGTGTCATTATTAACCAGAATGGGTGGACTCATCTATGGGAGCAGACCCAAACAGCAGTCACAAGTTTCAAGGAGTTTATCATTATTCGCAACAACAGACTGGCTGAAGAGAGTGGGGCATCTGACACACAGGGTAAGAGGTTTTTTGCTAACAGGTGAGGAGTAGATAGGCAGGTGAGCAAGCTTTCCTTTCTGACAAGCTGAGAGTGATCCAGTGGAGATGAGGGACGGGAAACAAGTGTGACAGCCATCCGGGTCAGGCTCTAGGAGGAGGAATGGTTTCCAGGCTACAGAGGCTGAGAAAGTGAGAGGGTTAGCCTGTGAGGACAATGACAAACTGTCATTAATGGAGAAATTGTTCTGCTGCTGATTGAACACATAAAGCCACAAATGAAATTTTTACATAACTATCTGTGTAGGACCACATGTTTAATAATGAGCGAGCTTTAGAGCTGCTGTTAGTCTTTAGCTGTTCCACCAAGGTCACGTCTGGCAATGGTCTCCTCAATTAATGCTGAGGAAAAATGAAAATTGCCCAAACTAGTTATTTAATCATATGTGCTAGTACAAGAACCATAAGGGCCCTATGATGTATTGGTTAACACATTTGCCTTACAAAACAAACACTAGTTTAAGCCTGGAGGAAGACACAGACCCAGCCTCAGGGCGTCACCACACTGTATAAATGGAAGGGTTGCAACTGGAAGATCACCCAAGGTCAAATCTGTGCCAAATCAACATGTGGATCCATCCACTCTGGACACCCCCTGGGGGAATAAGGTAGCAACCAGAAGTGCTACCTTCTGCTAGTACAAGAATCTGTGGATCAATGACATATCACAGGTTTGGAAAAACTCCCACACAAATAAATGTCTTATTTTATAAGCTTTGAGATATTACCATAAAACATGCCATGATTTGCAGATTCACAACCTAGCAGTCAATACTCATCTCCATTGGTATGGTTTCCTTTTACTGTGTCTCTCACTGATCATCAGCTCTGCGACTCTGCAGTGACACCTCATCAAAGTGGAATATGTCCGAGGCTTTACTGTGCCTGCTGTAAGCGAGCCTATTATCTTCAGTGAGCGGGGCATGTCAATGATACTCTTTGAAACCCTGCATCCAAATCTATTTGTTCCAATTATTCATGAGTGTTAATTGCTGAAAAAGGTCCTATCTTTTTTTTTTTTTTCTTTGCGTAGGTCCATGTGCAAATCTGTTTGAGGTGGCCTGCTGTGACAACTCCCACTCATCCTCTTGTTCAAGTGAAGAGAAAACGGAGAAACGTGGAGAGATTTCAGCACCAGGCTACTCTAAATAATGTTCCTGTGATTGTGTTTCATCAATGTGCTACTGTATTTTACACTTTACCTCTATTATGCTCTCTAGTTTTCAGCTACAGACACAGTTAATATCAGGTTTTCTGTATAGTATTCTCAGCCATGCACCAAAGACATAAAAGGGGCCTGCAGTTCTTAAAAGAGCATGTTAAATGTCGATCTGGCTTGCCATTAACTTGCCCGTTATTTCCAGCTGTGATGACAGATAATCGTGCACTGCTACAGTACACTGTCTCTCACCGAGGGACCAAAAGTAAAATCAAAGTCACACTGAAGCAACAGCATGAGTGAATCTGCTTAAACTCGAGCACCAATATTTTTATAACTGTGTTAATACCACCTTAAACAGCTGATTCACTATCAAAACAAAGCTATTCATCTTGTTCCACTCATTCACACAGTAGTGCATATACAGGGAAGAAGTGACTTCTGCTGTTACGCAGTGAGTTTTGTGTCAGTGGGGTGGTCTAGATGACCGCAGTTTGTGTATCTTGGTTTACAGCATGGATATGTTTTTTTGGTTTTGTTTTTTTACACCAGCATATAATCATCAGAATAAATATACAATTCTTCAGTGGCTCCACAGACATTCATACTACACCAACATAATTAAGTAATAGATAAACATTTAAATGACAGAAAAGTTCCTGTGTTTTCACTACTAGGCTATAGAAATGTCTGTTTTTTAACGGTATGTCCACAGTAAACTAAATAGTAAAAATAAGAAATTTTACATGAATTAACAGTCTAAGAAATACGTGTTAAAAACCAGAATTTTCTGTTATTTTACACATAATATTTCTTACAATTAAAGCCATGCTGACAGATATCCTTCTTTTATTACAGCAGCGTTCCTTTATCATAGAAAAACTGAGATGTACTGTTGAAATTGCACTTGCAGTATCTCAGGGATTAAATATGTAGTTAAACTAGTTTACACTGACAGAGAGGGGAGTTTCGGTCGTCCGGCCCACTGAAGATCAATGTGGGTTGTATGTGATCCACAATGTAAAATGAGCTTGACATCCCTGCCTTAAACTGATGCAGCTGATCTAACATTTTTGGAAACTGAATTATTTGCTTTCTTGCAAATGAATGCAAATTAATCCAATGCATCAGCCTGCTTTATTAAACAGAAAAGTCCTCCTAATATTAGCCAATGAACATAAATGAGGCTGACAAAATATTGGGGTTTTTAAAGTAAGGTCAAATATCTACACTCACAAAATTATTAAACTAGTTTAGCATAAACACTGGAAGCTGTCTCAAAGTTTAAAAAGAAAAATTATGCCTTCCAGCACGTCCTGAGGCTCAGAAACAAGCACCTTTTGTTCAGTAATTCCATATAAAGACCTAACTGCATATATTCATACTGATTTTTTTTATTTTTTTTATTTTGAAGCAGGGTATTTTGTGTATGGGAGCATTTACTTGCTTGGGTAAATTACATTTGTTGCAGATGTGAGAGAGAGAGTTTTATATGGATTTTCTGAACCTCTCCAGGTCACGCTACCAACAGAAATGCTATGATGATTCTGCAGTGGATGGATGTATAAGTAATGGGTGAGAGTAGGAGTACAAAGCACTAGTGAATGATTTTGTGGAGTGGAGTGGAGTGGTTTGGAGGGGGAATTATCTGCCTCTGAATGTGGAAAAAGCCAAAGGGATGGTGAGGATGGCTACATGTTCCTGAAGGTAGCTGAGCGTCCACGTCGATCACAGGCCGAACTGGAAGGCAACCTAAGGAACCTTTCAGTGTGTGCCATAAAATGTTGGTGATTTTCTATCAGTCAGCTGTGGTGGGTGCTGTGCACTTTGCTGTGGTCTGCTGAGGGAGCACCATTAGGGTTGATGACACCAACAGACTGACTCGACTGATCAGGAAGGCTGGCTCTGTGATTGGCTGCATACTGAGCATTTTTGAAGCTGTGGTGGAGAGGAGTTCACTGATCGAGCTGTTGTCCATCATGGACCCCCTGATCACCCTCTGCACCACCTATTGGGCAGGCAGTGGAGCACCTTCTTTAACAGACTGATTCAGGCCCACTGCCACAAGGACAGCTACAGGAACACAATTTATCTGTAGTACATTTTTATAAAAAATTGATCTTTTTTCAAAAATATGGAATAAACAAAGTATTTCTCACTTCTCATTTTAACCACTCCACTATCCCAGCATCCACCTGCAGGCTCCAGGTGGGATATTTATTCATCACTCTTAGACAGCAAACTTTAACTGTATTCAGCTGTGAATCAATCTGCAGATCAACCACTTGAAATACCAGTTGTCAGATTATTTTAACTTTATTGTAGCTCTTGGCCAAAAAGCAAATATGTATTTTTTTTTTCCAAATGTCCAGCTATTATTTTCAATAGAGGGGAAAAATGTCTGTAGATTAACCCCAGACATTGAAAATATAGCAACTGACAATGAGTGCTGTGTGAGACAATGACATAGTGAGTTCAAGTTTTGGAAGTCTCAGAAGAGCAAAACAGCTACAGCACCAAATGAGATGAATGAACCTGTCGTGCAATTTAAAAACACAATAGTGCAAAAAACATTATCAGTAACTGAAGCTTCCCTCTTGGATTAGAAGTGTCATCTTATCATCGTCAGATATGTACAGTATCTGCACACAAGTCGCGTTCACTGATTATACAAAGATACATTTTGATGAGCAATGGTTGTCTTTTTTTTTTTCTCCTTCCAGCCCACTCAACTGAAACCTTGTGACTCATTTCCAAAATGTCAAGTCTTTCTGAAAGTGTGATGAGTGTTTCATTTGATTCTGCCTTCAAGGGCTAATCAAAGGTCATGCTTCTGCTTCACATAAATGTGCCAGGATCCCCTTCAGTTTAGTGAAAGCCCAGCAGGGAAGAAACACCCCTGCTAAAGGTAACAGGTTTTTCTCAACCTTTTAACCCCATCTGCAACATTAGTAAGATATTTATCTTTGATAACAGCTAATTATCAGCTGAGCAGAGAGAAGTCTGAATGCAACTGGGGCTTTGCCTCAACAAAGCAGAGACCATAAAACCAAATACTATACAGAGATATTTTAAACATTAAAGCCTGCAAAGGTCCACAAGGTCCGCCTGGAAAGACAGATGACAGCGTGTTTACTGAGAGAGCCCCAGATGTAATGTCAGACATAATGTAACTCAACAACAAGGCCTCTGCTCTGATCTCACTCCTGATAGTGCTGTATGCCATTTTCATTCACCTCATCATATGTGATGTTTACAAAGATCAGACATACCTACTGAAGCCGACACATTTCACATGGTCAAGGCCTTTAAGCTCAATAGGGCACTAAGTGCTGCATGCCCTATTTTGCAGCATAAAGATGTCATCACTTCCCATATAATATACTTGAGATTCTTTCCATAAATAGAAGAAAAGTAATTCAAACTAAATCACAATACAGTGAAAATATTGATTTTGGCAGAACACGAGACAAAAGTGGCGAGAATATTCTGCGTATAGGTGCATTTTGTGCACAAATTAAATTTTAAATGTGACGTAGAGTAGTTGGGAATAATGACAAGGGGAATAAACAACAGAAATTAGAGAATGACATGAAAATAAAAACGTATGTTTATGCACCGTATTAGACTTTCAGCTTTTTAATTTACTGTTTAAAAATACATGTTTTCTTTGGCCTCGACTGCTAATTCTCGCCCCCAGCTGCTTTGAAAACACTTTACAGTGACTGTTTACTTTAATGGTGGGAAGCAGCTGAATTGAAGAAAACACATCCCAAGTAGTGTCAAAAAGGAAAACAAGCAAAACCACAGGACAAAATACCAAGAAGGTATTAGACATTACTCACAATCATCATCATTTTTCAGATTTCCTTTTCCCATTCTTTTTGGATACGTGATAACTTTTCAAAAAATCAGCAAGCCATTTAAAAGATCGTTTGTATCCTGCTGGGATGAGCCACACTGTGTCACACAGCTGTGACTGCGATAATTAGTCTGCATGTAAAAGCTAATTTTCTGACACATTTCTATCATCCAGGCAAACACAGAGAGATTTCAGCTGATTAACGATAAGCTGAAGACAAGTGAAAATAAAGGAAATGTTTGCTGGCATAAAAAAAAGAGAGAGAAACTGTTTTGTATTTATAAAGTAAAAAAGTATCTACAAACATGCCAGAAGCAAACATGCCATACTGCAAACATGCCAGAAGCAACATTATGTTTAACACCTGGTGAAAGCCTTTACAAGTACTAAGGGAAATCAACAGACAAGACCAAATGACCACGGCCTTAGATTGGGCATGTAAATCTCTCTCTACATATCCAACCAATGTCACACAAACAATGTTACTTAAGCTACTTTAGTTTGCATATATCATTTCTGCTTAATCTGCAAGCCACTGTGCAACCCACCTCTACTATTTCATGCTGTGTCTGACTTGCTCAGTCTCATATTTATTGTTACTGATGTCTGCTGTACCCTCCTGGTAGGTTGCCAAACAGGTTCACAACAACATAGATATAATTACTGCTTCCTCTTTTGTTCACCACCACAGCTGATTGTTTGTTTCCATTTCATCCTATCGCTTACATCCTCTTCTCTGTCACCAGCCCTCTGCATGTCCTCCTTCACTAAATCCATGAACCTCCTCTGTGGTCTTCTGCTTTACCTCTTGCCTGGTAGCTTCACCATCCTTTGTCTGTCCATCCTCTGCACATGCCCAAACCATCTCAGCCTTGCCTCTCCAACTTTGTCTTCACAATGCATACAAATTATGCATATGGAAATTATTTTCTTTGGCTAAAGTGGTGCTGGCTTAAGCGGGAAAAAAAAAGTGCTTTTGTGCTACAGTGGTGCCACTAAGCTGATTATAGTTTTTGTCAACCATTTGACCAATTTTGTTGTCTTTGCCTCATAAGGAACAGCCATAAGATGAGCATCGATTTATAAGCTGAAGTGTTTGGCAGAATGTTCATTACTCATATGACAGAGAAATAACAGGCCTCCATTTGGTTCATTACATAACTCACACCCAAACAAAGCTTACTACAGCATCGCAGCTCGGCTGAATGTGCCAAGGAGAGGTCACAAATTGACTGATTTTGCTAAAGAATTGGCTCATTTTTTACACATAGTAAAATGTAGCAGCTGCTAGTCGATTCCACACACCTCTCCTGCAGCGATATCACAAAGTTTTGAAGCTCAAGGCAGTGTTAGGCAAACAATGTTTAGGACCTCTATCATCTGTCCTAAAGTTATAAATGAGTGAGTCATACCCAAAAATTAGAAGTCCAGCCTGCAGCTGCATAGCTGATGATATGTGAGATTGAGAATTGAAAGATCAAATTTGTTCACATCTTAATGTGTTTTACGTTGGGGGGGGATTATACCCAGCAGAGAACATTTAGCCTGCAGACAATACTGTCACTGTCTTCTTTTCAGTCAAATCCACCATTTTCCAGTTCTTTTTAACAACTGTCTATAAGAAAGTTTGTTGTAGAAACTTCAGCGGAGCTGTATTAAGATTTATGGGCAACGTGTGGCCCCTGAAATGAAAACTGAGCACCCAGCAAGTTGAGAAATATTCAGGGTGAGTGAATGAACACATTAAAGAGCTACTGTACCAGCGCTGATGCTGAGTTTGGCATGTATGTGTGCGTCAGTGTGTGTTTTCAGCCTTCAAAAGTAAGATCCTGCAGAGATAATAATGATGTTTGTATTCCTAGCTGTCTTTAAAGCACCATGCTTAATGCCTGGAAGACTCTTATTAAGCTACAATGTGATTATTGCAAATTATAATACACTCTTATCAGCATATGAGCACATTTTGAAAGTGAACACAAAGAAGGCAATAATGAAAGCGTCAGGCAATAGAGCAGCTGCGGCGCAATGAGAATGAAGGCTGCATAAGGAGGAAAAAAAACAAGATTAAGGCATTTCCTCCTGAGATGCCTTGTGGGCAATGACTGCAAGAGGCTCTTTATGTGTTTGTGTGAGACATTAGGGGTTATAATTGAGTTGGGCTGAACAAGGCCAATGACCAGGCCCAATGACCAGAGCAAAAAGGTCAGTGGCTCGAGTTTATTGGGTTGGCGTTTGGAAATGCTACCGAACCCTGCAGGCTTTGACCATTGCAACAAATCACTTCCGACAGATAAACCAATCAGCTGCTATTTGTGGATGCATAACATTTACTTAGATGCTCTGAGGTTGTGGGATCAAGCATCAGTGCATCATGAGTTGAGAGACTGTAGTTTATTGCTTAGCGAACCCAGACGCAACACTTCTGCCATGTAATACTTTCAGGTTTTGCCAAACTGTCTCACTGAGGCATAGCCTCACCTTTGTGAAATATTTACCATGATGTGAAATGTTCAGTTTGAAAGACGTACAGCAAGGCAAGGTCAGTTAAGCTAAAAATCAACACATTTCAGTGTCTTTTGTGCTCTGCCAGATAAAAGCTTATGAAAATATGTGCTATAGAAAATAGGAATTCATTTAAACGAGAAGAAAGACGTACGTGAATAACTGTATCATGTAGTCAAATTAAGTTTGGACGCTTACGAAACGTTGGTTACACACTGTAATCCTAGTTCTTTGATATACACAGAGTGAGCTGTGGGGGCTCAAAACTTTTTGAACAATAGCTAAATTCCTCTGAGGTTACAGTTTGTAACCAATGTTTTATTTTACAACAATACCCTCTATGAGTTATTGGGATAAGGGCATAGCTGGAGGTGGTTCTCCCCTATAGTGGTGGTTTGCCCTCTAAGGAGTCTTATTTTTCCTTTGCTTAGTTATTCAACTTTTCTCATTGCCTCTGGCATGTTGTTCTTTTTTTGGTGACATGGGTGGAAGGTTAGGCCAAGAGGAGGCTGCTGCTGGGTCTTGCTATGATGGTGTGGAGTAGTGTTGGGCTGCCAGAGGAGGATGCTGTAACAGGGAGATACACCGGGGTGGGTATATTGGAGGGTTTCTTCTTAAAATGACCACCTTTGGGTCTTTCATGCTGAGATATAGCTGTCTTTGAGGGAGCCGAGCTCCTCAAGCCTTCTGTGCTTCATGTTCCACATGTAGATGAGGCTTTAAACACTGGTGGAGTGACAAAAGTGGCTCATCAGTGAGTACAGGTTCTTTTATACTTATATTATTTTTTTTTAAAACTGATTTTATTTGTTATTTTCTGCTGCTCCACTGCTAAATCCATCCACTTGTGCAAAGTCAGGTCATGGTGGCTTCAGGCTAAGCAGGGTATTCCAGACATCCTTTTCCCCACAGCAAAGCTTTTCTCTTCCTCCTGTGGGATCCCGAGGCGCTCCCAGGCCAGACAAGATCATCTCTTTAGCTAGAGATCTGTAGAGATACTGTAAGTTTTTAACCATTGTTTCCTCCCAGTTGGCCAGACTTTCCTCCCAGAGGGAAGCCTCCTAATCAGATGTCTGAAACACATTAACTTTCTCCAAGCTCTCACCACATGTCTACACTCTTCACTCCTATCTATTCCTCCACTGCTAAATATTCCATTTTGTTCACCAGCAAGATGTTAACCTTGTCTGTCAACCTTGACAAAGATTTTGACAAAGAAAGGAGAAACTCCAGTGCGGTTCATCACTAAGAACACCAGCTTTTCACACATAGTCATTTGATTCGTGGTTATGTGAAAAATATTGATTAATCCAGCTTCAAGTCACACAATGCTGCTACAAATTCATTAAGTTATTGCATTGGGTTTTTTTCCCCTATGATGTAGAAAAGTTCCTAACCAATGTTTGCAGTAATCCACTGCCTTTTCGAGCCATATTAGACACTGCAGACAGCAGACTCTTTAAGACTTTGTGTTCCTGAAGAATCTTCATTGCACTTTGCAATAATTTGTTGTTTGGCCTTTAAGTGCTGTCATATGAACATGATGGTTTCTCACGGTTTCTGCATAATTTATTACGTTTCGGTTTTATGCGTCCTATGAAAACAGCAACATCAATGATAAAGTACCACAAAGCAGAGGGAGGAAAATGACCTTACATTAATAAATAAACAGACGGAGTTGTTTGAATTTGTTTTCTGACAAGTATAAGAATGGCGACGCAAGTTAGACTAATTACTTATTCAGTAGATGTAATTTTGTTGGAGGCCGAGAACCAGATTTCAGATAAATGAACAGGCACAAGGAACACAGCTGAATGGTCCTGGATTTTAATACATAGCCTTTGTTTGTATTTAACCCACTGTATCCCATGTAAATCTGAAAACAGTGGCGTTTACAGTTATTGCAAATATGTTGGAATGAAGACCACTTTAATCTACTTCCTGGGCATAGCCATCAGTCATAGTAAAAAGAAAGTAAACCCTCTTTCAGTTCTAAGGCTTTAAGCAAGAAAAAATAATAAAAGAAAATATCTGGTCCTCAGATGCTTCATAGGGATTAAGGGTTTAAGTAGAAGTCAGGTGCTATCAAATAGACTTGATTAACTGCTGATGATCAGTTTGAGCACTTCTATAGCTCTACTCCATTCAATTTTCTGTTCAGCTTTAATTATATAGCCTTTATATATCCTCCTTAAAAAAAACTGGGGATCTTTTACTTGCTAGACAAATGTGTAAACCACTACACTACAGAACCACTTCATTTTACCCTGATTGTATGTGTAAAAATGGACACTTTAGGTCAGACCTGCCTTCTGACTGACCCATTGCTATTGCAAGAGTGTGCAAAAGAGTCCACAACAGGACTTCACTAACCAGAGGGCGATGTAATGGTTTTGAGTCAGTGAACTCTAGTGAACTCCTAGTAAATATTTCTTGAAGTTTTCTCAAAGTAAGTTGAAAAGTCAATTTTATGAATTCCTGTGTCATGGACAGTACATGTCAAACAAGTCTCAAGATCTTTAAAACCAAGCCAAGAAAAATACACATTATTTTCTCAGCAGAATGTCATTTCAACATTTTGCTCTTTTTTTTTTTTTTTTTTTTTTTTTTTTTTTTATAATTTTTTTTGTTTTTTTTTTTTAAAATATTTAAATTTTTTGTATAAA
>VVHJ01054122.1:14800-31330 GCA_015107715.1 Tylochromis polylepis
CGCAGACCCCCCCCCCCCCCCACACACACACACAAACACACACAAAAGTGAATGTAACCCAGAGGAGTCAGTTAAGAAAATGTACACCCATTTTCTTTTTTTTCTGCCTTTGTCCCATACACTGCAGGGTAAATTGAGGGTCAGCAGGTTACGGGCGAGAATTATGGCACCATCAACGTCCAGTTGTCAAGAAACCATGGTAACTATTAGCTCTGTTGGTTTGGTTGCTATGACAGCACAGATATTACCGGCTGACTGCAGGGATGAAGTAATAATAACATAATGGGATGGTAGAGGGAGGGGATTAGACTTTGTGAAGTGTACATCAAAGTACGGGGAGAAAAAGTACCAATTCTGTTTGATCAAGAATAGACTAATAAGGCTTCAGATTTTGGATGGAGTGGTAGTGCAGGTGTTGTGAAGTGGCTTTGGAGTAAAATTTGCAGAGCAAGCTGCTATTCTAAGATAGATTCAAGAAGATAGGAATGTATTAGTAATCTCCTTTCTTTTGTCTCATTTTGGTAGCTTCTCATAACTGTTTTTCATGTTAGTCACTAACTAATAAATTGCTTTTTTCAGGTATTCCCAGACTCATTAACTTTGTATCTATAAGCATCGTTTTCATCTGCCGGAAAGGGAATGTGAATTTGAAATGCAGATTTTTTTTTTTTTGTGTAGCTGCCTTTAACATCCGGGTGAGGGATTAACAGCGGTCTTGAGATATATCCGAGTGTGATGCATTCTCCTAAGATTTCTGAGGCAGGGCCAGTAAACAATATAGGAATTTGATTAATTTATCGCTGAAGTACGTTTATGGCCGTGTTTGCCATTTGTATTGTATAGACTGACATAAAATCTACCACTTGATGTAAATCTTGCAAATGCATTAATTTAGAGGTATCCAGTTTAACCTGACGTTAAACAAATCTAATGAACACCATGTAGCCAGTCATAGTCAATCCACAACTGTTACATTATTAAAATTGCAACACAGTTTGTGCAAAATTCATCATGCTGTTAATTTTTGCTCTAGGTTATTTCTACTGCCTCTCTGCTACCTTTTTTTCTCCTGTAGTGGCTGGTAATATTTTAGTCAGTGCATTGTTGCATGCTTGTGTGCCTCAGTGTGTTTGCAAATGCCAACACAGAAGCAAAAGTAGCGTGACTTTCTAAACATTTGCAGAATGGTTCCTAAAAATAAATGGTTCTTCTAGATCTCATAATGTGCAGAGATATTTACCAGCTGCAGTTCAGTCCTGTTGACAAGAAGAAGCAAAAACAAAGACAAATGGCTGAAGAGCAGTTTGGCAGTCTGCATCCCCTAGTTTGAATCTTTCCCATCAGACAAACATCTTTCTCCTGCTTGCCTGGCAGTTCTCACAATCTGATTATTTTAGTTCACATGACAGATTGCCTTACTGCTGGTCAGTGATTAATGGAAAAAAGTTTGGGATTATCCATATTAATATTTGCCTTGGATTATTGCAGACAGCTAGACAAATAAACAGTGCAATCATATGAAAAATAATCAAATCTTTATACAGTTGTACAGACAAATACATATTTCTGTTTCTGTTGAAATTTCATGCATACTGCTTTTCTCATACATCCCCGTAATGCTGTTTATAACCCAGCAAGTCTGAAAGTACAAGATGGCACCCATAGTAACAAATTTGGCATGGCATTATTTCAGACAGGCTACGAAGTTGAGCTCAGCCCACAGTTGTGGTAGATTGGCCCCTAGCAGCTGATCTCAGTGCCAGCTACATCAGCTTTTAGCTCAGCTGATACGCTTTGCATGGCATGCAATATAGGATTGAGTTACTTTAACCTTCCTTAATAATAATAATAATAATAATAATAATAATATAGAAACTTCAAAAAACAAACTTACAAAGTTATTTATAGGAAAATATAGGAAACAAACAGCAAATAAAATATTTAAGCAAAGATAAAGGTGAAACAATATTAGGTACTGGAGTGCTGGTAGTACAAGGAGATTAAAAGTGAGGATTAAAGAAAATTGAAATAAAAAAAAGCAGGTGAATTAAAATCAGATCTATAATAAATGTTAAAATGACCAATAGGAAAAGGTGATAAAACTATTTTGAAGGAAAACATAGAAATAACTCGGCAATCTGATTCCCTTAGGGTAGAACTAGTGCACTGACAGAAAAAAAACCCAAAAAACCTGATCAGCCCTGTTTCTCAGATGAGATTGTGGTTATTGTAGAGGTGTGGCTGAGGAGCTCAGGTCCCAACCAGGATGGAGTACGATGTCAGGAGATCTGAAATGTACTTTGGTGTGAGCTCACTCAGGGCCTTGAAAGTCAACAATAATCTTCAAATCAATTCTAAAATGAAAGTAGCCATCACAGAGAAGCTTAAAATAAAAGTCATGTGTTTGTTTTTTTTGTTTTAGAGAGAAGTTTTGGACCAACTGTAGTTTGTGTGAAGATTGTTGGCTCAGGAAAGTTTTAATGAATCACAGTAATCAAATCTAGATAGAAGCATGTATGACGATCTCTAGTTTACTGCTGGATCAGCAAGACACTTTGCAACCCACCTCAATCCCAGCTTCTCCTTTTCATATTATGTCTGACCTAATCAATGTCTTGTCTATTGCCACTCATGGTTAGTCTGTAGAGATCTTGCTGATACCGCTCCTCTGTGGTTTCCCATGGAAAGTCTGGGAGGTTTTAGAACTGAGCCATCTGTCAGATACAAAAGACTTCAGATGAACATATTCTCCTTTCGATTGTAGTGGAAATGACTGAACTGAGGTTTGTGTATTTTCTTTTCTATGTGCCTGGTATTGAGTCATTAATCATTACTTAAATTATCATTGCTTAAATTGCATTATCCAGATTATCGACCTTTTACATTTTTATCTGGACTTTAATTTCTCTTTAATTTTTTACACACTTCAACGGTTGTTCACGAAATGTAACAAAATACACTGTGTTTAGTGTCTGCGTTATTGAGTTCATCAGATGAGGGTATCATGTTTTTGCAGTCAGTCCTTCCGTTAAAACTCCTAAGCTGTCCTTCTATCAGATGCACTTGAGAAGACCTGATATATTAGACACAGTCAACCCTCAGATAACCTTGATGGCTTGGTTTCCCCGTATTTAGGCAGAAGACCAAAGAGCAGAAAAACTTCTAATTAAAGTAAAGCCTCCCCCCCTGTCAATTTATTACCCTGATGCACATGGACATACACAAGCCAGGAGGGGAAGTCACTGACGTCCCATATGTCTCCTGTAGTAACAGCTGATGCCAAGTGCCTGATCATACCTTGGAGGAACGGTGGATATAAAAGGGGAGCGACTGGATGCCTTAAAATAAGATACAATGTTATGGATTGGGCTTGACACAGCATCTCGGAAAGTCATCCTGAGCACAATACACTTGTCTCCTGTTTTGCATTACACCACAGTGGGATGGATTTATAATGAATCCAATGTTCTGTCCTGTCTATGTTTACGTGTCTTTCTTTTTGCGGAAGCATCTTTTAACCTCACTCAGTTTATTCAGATCAGATAGTGCTCTCTGTGTCTGGCTTTCAATTTTTGAACCAAACACGTGCATGGACGCACACATGCACATGCAGACACTTTCTTTATTCACAACTAGACCACACACTAGACAGACTAACCGGAACCCCCAAGGCCTTTTGGCTGGTGAAATGGGACAGAGAGCGCTATTGTTTTCTCTGTGATTCAGTTATTACACAGAGATTAACATAGTGAAACTGTTCTGTGCCACCCAAGGGCTTTGGACCCAGAGAGAATGAGCACTGAATGCGTTTATCTCACTCTCTCTCACACTCTTTGCCCTATCTCCTTCTATTTCCCTGTCTCTTTGACATACACACACACAAACCGCACATATTTAGACAGTACCAAACAAACAGTTGAAATTACCGCAAAATGCAGCGAATGCACCATGCATCTGTCGGTGTGGAGGAATGTGTTCAGTGGCTGATAAGGAGAAGAATATGACAACAACATTAGAACAGAAATGCCAGCACAGCACCATTTCTTTCACACACACGCTTGCCCCACACATTTAAACACTTCACACACATATGCTCACACACATTCTCTTGTCAAACTAAATAGTCAAGCTTTTCTATTACTGGTAACGATGGAACACGCTCTGCGTAATGGGTGTGGCAGCAAAACACACACACACAGAAACATGTCACAAAAGAAATTAGAATTATAGTGCAGTTTATTTACATTACAAAATCGCAAAAGGTGTTTAAAAGCTGCCTTCACGGAAACATTAGTCTTTATAAAGGGAAAAGGGGAGGATGAGGGCTAAGAGGGAAGGCAGTGGAGAGATGCAGGCTGGTGAATACTGGACAAAATACCTATTGTGACAGTGACAGTGAGAGAGAAGGCAAGGTGAATGAGCGAGAGGATGACATCATACTGACAGAATCGAGGCAGCAGAGTCCCAGTGGGATCTCCGTGCCTGTGACAGATGTACGGCATCTCAGTGGGATCAAACACAACCAACAGGCAGACTTTCAGACTTGGAGCAGCTGGAAGAGCATTAAAATAACATCTAAGCTTTGCTTGTGTGTATGTGCTCATGGGTGTCACCAATTCAGATGGATGCATCACCCATTGAAAGGTCCCAATTCAGAATCCATTCAGAACAATTAATGTAAAGATAATGATGTTGTTTTTTTTTCTTCAAATTTCGTATATACAAGGCAGTTACATTTGACTTAATGAGTGTCTATTTAAGAAAGCAAGTAATGATGCACCGAGAGGTAGGGTGCATTTGATAAACTGACCTATTGATAATTGTGATAATAAAAGTGATAATAAAAGGATAATCTGTTAGGTATTGGATTTCCAAAAGTGCCAAACCCCTAATAATGCTGCAAATTCTACCTGTTATTGTACTTGGCCACAATGGGAATCAAATGCTCAGCCATATCAGTTTCCCAGGAAACCCTCCAGGCAAGTGGGTAGTATTACTTTGGGTTTTTTTTTTTTCTTAATAGCAGTCTCAGAGTTGTGCAGTCCACAAACTGGCAGAATTAGGAACTTTTAAGGAGGGAAAACAATCAGTTCCTCATTATTCATGCATGCATTCAGAACTTTTTGCTGCTATTTAAATCAGTCCCTGGATAAGTTAATTGTTTTTGGATAATTTATATTAAAAAAAAAATTAGTCTAACAGAAGCATTCAAGGAATCTAGAACATACAGCAGTCAGATATTTACTCAACAAGTGGTTTTGTAAGTGCAGAAAAGCGTTCACGAAATAAAATCTTGATGGAAGCCCATGTGTGTGGGTCCTTGCACGCACTGTTGCTTCATATAAATTATAAATCTATGAAATGTCAAGACTGAGAGACAGGATGTGCGGATGGCCACAGTCGTCATCTCTCTTATCCCAGTCTCAGGGGTATACTCTTCCTGTCACACCACAGCGCAGCCTCTGCATTGTGGCTTTATAGGTTTCATATTGCGGTGAGCTCTACAGCCAACAGAAGCCTCTGCTATGGATGGAAATAATAAAACTTTATATTGTGGTAAGCTGCATTATAAACAGGAAACTACCACAATGGATGGAGTGTAGTGTCATAAGATATAACTTGTGAGTCATTGCACACACAGTATCCTTTATATAAGCATTTTAACGTGTTGTTGACATCTGAGAATTAATCATTTAGTATTAAAATGTCACTGATGGTGTTTTTTTTTCTTGAGAGAAAAAAAAATATTGTGAGTAATCAAATTCTGCCTGTTACAGTAACCTTAAACGTGTCAACATTTCTACTGGCAGTCATTTCATTTGACAAAATTGAGTGTTCAATGGTTTATTCATTTTCAGTGAAACATCATATTTTACACCGAGTCTCTACAAAGTCAACAAAGCATTGCTTCAAAAGCAAGTAAAAATAGCATTTCAGCTTCCAACCCATACTTTCTTAACTGGTAGCTGATTTAAAACCAGTGAGGCAGTTTACACTCTGTGTCTCTATTTTTGTTTGTCAAACAGCTGGTTATGTAACCAATTTAAATGTGCACTTTGTGTGTGTGTGAGTCTACGTGCAACAGAAACTCACAAGATCATAAGACTGCGTATCTGTGTTTCTCACTCTGTCCTTTCTTTCTTTTTTGTTCTTTTCATGTCTTGCATCTTTTTATATTTTTCCCACTTTATCTCCATGTCTATCCAGCGAATTTAGAATACTGACCTGTAGCTTCGATCTCCCGCTCTCCAAGTAGCTGCCCTACTTTTTTACTGGTGGATTGGGGGGGGGGGCTGATGTCACACTGTAAATTGGAAGTGGAAGAGTGAAATGCAAATAAGAAGAACAACCAAAAAACCCAACAACCACCAAAAGCTATCTCAAATGGAGTGAGGCATCAGCAAAAGGGACAGGTTTATTGAATCCCTTTGTTTGTGTGTCACAGTTCCTGCTTGTATCTGAACATTCTCACATTTGCGACAGTATGTAAAACAAAACTACCAAAGAAAACAGTCAGATATGAAATGGTCACCGATTTTTCTTTTGCAGCTACTATATCTCATTTTCCCCTTTGGTCTTCTCACAGAGGAATGGACTGTTTCATTAGATCACAGGCTGACTCAGGTCTGCTGTCTCAGAGATAACAGCCAGGTAAATGTTGGCCCCTTTGAATGCCAATCATATCTTCACACACAAGACAGCATGTGATGACAGCTGTGGTCAAGGTTATCATCTGAACCCACCATACCGCCATTGCTCTCTGTCTGAGAAATGCCTTCTTCCCTTTTTTTCTTTTCCTCACATTTTTTCCTCTGTCTTCCTCTAAGTGTCCCCAAGTGTTTCAAACAGGCTGCGGCTGTCAGGTCAGTCACACTTCTCCTCCACCTGTCTTTAGCATTAACAGGTGAGTTATCATGAAAGCCAGTGGCTCGGATTTGGGTGAGCAATGACTTCCATGAGACATGCTGCTATTTTTTCTTAAATTACAAGATTTTCAGTGGGTAATACGCATGCACGCACACAACCACACACACACTATATTTGAATTTACAACAAGAAATGTAGCTTTATCTAGAAGGACATTTTGTTTTTGGTCTTTGGCTCTATTAGGAAGACAGAGATTCCTTTCACTTAGTAAATAGTTAATGAATGACCTTGAGCTGTGTATAGTGTTCATGTGCACAACACTATGTACAGTGCAAAAACTGACTTATAGTCACATATCTCTACTTTGTGAGCAAAAGGAGAGAAAAAATTGGGTAGCAGTTTTTTTCTAAAGCACCACGGACAGCTCCAAGATTTGCTTTCAGTGCAAATAGCTGGTAATAGCGGTTGTATTTTTAATTTCTATTTTCATTAGCTATCACCAGCCTGATTTCCTATAAAGGCTCATTATTAACATCTATCAGTTTTCCAAATAGCAAAATTACCAAGTTGGTTTTTAGAACAAAATCCTCCAGCGGTGAAACTAGACTCTTCTTTCAGTTACATTAATGAAGGTTTTAAGGTGGCCTCTGCCTGAGCAAACCACATTCAGCTGTGCTTTTGGGCAAGTGATGCTTCACTTCCCCATCAAGGCAGGTGGCAGTTGCTGAACCCAATCAATAAGAAGAAGACTGAAAAACACTGTTGCAATACTTTAAACTGTGTGTGTGTGTGTGTGTATTGTGTTTTTGTAAAACCAATAAAACCTTAAAAGTGGGAGTTTCACAAAATAGAAAAATGAAATAATTTTTTTAGCAAAAAAAAACCCCAACAAAAAACGGGGCCATTCAATTTCACCAGAAACTTTGTGTAATTAGGCTATTACAGAGAGGTCCACCAGGATTGTTCTGTCTGTGGTTTCTATAGCTTGTTAACATCCTTAACACTGTAGGGAGGAGCAGCAGTGTGTTGTATAAGAATATGTTATGTTATGTTTTTCCCATGGCGAGGCAGGGAAAAATACAAACTTTGATAGAAATGTGAATTATATAGGTATTAATATATACCACCCCAGGGGCTGAAAGAAAACCATGCATTATGCTGCTCTGTTAAAGTTTTTATAAAGTCAAACTATTAAAGGCAGTTAAGGCAGATTCTATTCACTGGAAAAATGTATAGAGATTAAAAAAACACTGTAAAATGCATATTGCTTTGTGTTTTGATACAGGATTGTTTGTGAAGGACAATGCCTCTGAGATTTACAGGGAGCTGTCTTTGGCTGTAGAAAAACAGCGGGAACCACGAGTAGCCTTCCCTCAGGCATCTGTTAGATGTCAGACTTCATCTCTGTTTTTCTTAAAAGGCAGACTACAGTATATTTTTCTTGTTATAAATGGGTTTAGGATATCATACATCATTACATGCATGCATTTGCATACTTCAGGGAAGGATTGGGTTCTTGCTCAAGCGATGTGTCATTACAAATGCTGCGACTCCTTTACTGTATATATATGAATGAGTGGGCTTGGAATCCAGGCTACCATTATGCGTACTTACTTTACAGTGGTGACAGAAATGAAATAGATAGGCTTTTGTGGATGAAGTCTGTACTATGTCTTTGCAAAAGATAGATTTAAGAAAGTGAGATATTAAAAGAAACAGAGTGGTTCACTGGCTGAGTGACTTGTGTGATGTTAAAATATCGAACTTAGAGCTAATCCACGAACACTGTACACCATCACTGAACCATGTCTTACGCATCTTTCAGTCACTGAAGTGTAAAAAGTGCAAATCATTGAAAAACTGGGTACTATAGCTATGTGTGGCATATTTAAACTTGAATTCACACAAAACGAGTTCAGGTTTTCCAGAAAACTGGTTACTTATTGCCACATGTTGTCACAGCTTTTGGCTCTCTGCTCTTGAGAGTTTCCACTTTCCACGTCAGATTAGCTTGGGTAATGTCTGTCTTTTTCGTTGTATCCTTTATGGCTGTGTGCAGTTAGCACAATGCTGGTTGGTGATTAACAGGTATCACACTGTTCTGACAGGTGTGAAGAAAATCAGAGGGAGGTGTGAGACTAAAGACAGAAGTGAAGCCCAGGAAAGAATATGTCTGGGTTTCTTTCGCTTTGTTTCCTATTTGTTCCTTTGTGTCGGTGCTTCCCTCTCATTCTCTTTCTCTTTGTCTAAACCCAGTTTTTACTTCATTTCTTATATTCTTGAGCTGTTTTTTCCCTTCACTTGCTCACATATTGCATTATTTTCTCCACACTGCATACTCTCCATCTTTGTTGCTAAGAGGGCTGAGTTACTGTAGCTTCCTTTGTGTCTCACATCCTGGGTGTCAGAGGTGACAGTAGAATCTGTTACTTGCTGCTTTCTGTTAACAGATCCTGTTTCGTGAGGTGACATCTTTGTTTCAGATGTGTTAATGAGCCAGAGTATGTATACGTTTGCTAGAAAAGGTGATAAAACCTGCTCATAAGCCTTAATTGTTTCCAGGCACTATGCTGAGTCTTTTTTTTTTTACTGACCAAATTCAACTTTTATTTCATTACCTGTGTCTCGCATTGACCTGACTTTTTACTGGTGTACTGTGTTATCCATCAGGGTTTGGATACAAATTATTTTCAAGTCAAGGGCACCACCAGCAATCTAATGAGAATGCCAAAACAACTGAAAGTAAGATATTATGTTTCAGATTGTATTTCCTTTTTGAATTTGATGAAGCTTGAGACAGATTGATATCTGACTGAAATAGTGGGAAAGACATGCTTCACAATAAAACAGTCATAATGTGTATAAAGTAGGCATTCCAAGATTGAACTTTTATGCAATAAACAAACTTTCAAATAAGATTTTCTCCTCAAAGGGCCTGTGTTCTTCTTGGCTATTAAGCATTCTCTTTCCTGTCTCTGCTATAAATATAGAAAAAAATCATGCTACAGGGAGGAAGTTTTACCATATTCTGTAGTAGGAAAAAGTTGTAATTATTTCTAACCCTCTTTCTTGGTTTCCCTGGTTGTTGGTCTAGAGATTTCTGACTTTGTATGCAGATGGTTTCTCCCGCATGTCTTCAAACCCAGCACCCAATCTAGGTCAACCATCTCACTGCTTCCCAGCTGCCTGACTGAACTGTGTGCATATATATATGTGTGTGCATGTTTAGCGCTCCAGGCTACAAGAACAAAAAAAAAGTAAAATACATTTTTATATCTTGCGCCTTACAGAAAAATTCATTAAATATACATGCTGTGCTACCTCCATAGAGGTCTTCAAAGTTATAGGTGTGTTTACAGTAGAGTTATACATTAGTCTATGTCACAGAAGTGCTAAAGTTGCAATAGCTCTGCGTATTGATTGAAATAATCAATGCCTCTGTCTCTGCTGACTGCTTGCATTGGGGCTTTTGAAAGCAAAACAGACCTCAGGCATCAGATCACAGTTGTCTGTGACCAGCCTCCTGAATCACTGAGGCTCTGGAGCCATAAGCCACACCCACCGCAGTCTCACTCTGTGGTTTGATATTGCCTCCTGGAGGGTTATCTGAGCTTGTCCACTCCTCTGGGAGGAATATAATTTTGATAAACCATTAATGCATGTCTTCAGCATAAGACTTTTATTTCATTCAACACTTTCATTGGATTTCTTAATAGACTAATAACCAGATCAGACATCTTTGCGTGTATATATTATGATATAGTAGAAATTTGCATTTTTGTTTTGCATGTTTGAGCATTTTTATACATTAATGAGTGTATGTATAAACATGGGAATGCCATTTAATAGAACTTGAATAAATGTTTTCTAATTAACAACTTTTTTCTCTTTATAACACACTCGGGAGTCTTACCTTAATCTTTGCAAAGTTTATTACAGGTTTCTGAGTTTTTTGCATGGAAGGCTGGAACTGGAATATACAGGTTATACAAAAATCTTTGTAATATACTATATGGACAAAAGTAGTGAACTACTGTTTGCTGTGGAGCAATTTCAGAATAATGTTCCTCAATGTAAAATTATGAAGGCTTTGAATATCTCATCATCTACTATACATTATGTCGTGTCAAAATTTCTGTGTGCAACCAACAAGGCCACATATCAAAGCCTGTGATCTTTGGGCCCTCAGGTCGTCCAACATTAAAAACAGGCATGACTGTGTCATGAAAATCATTGCACGGGCTCAGGAACACTTCCAGAAATCACTGTCTGTGAACACAGTTCGCCATGCCATCCACAAATGCAGGCTAAAGGGCTGTCATGCAAAGACCAAGCCATATGCGACTATGATCCAGAAAGGCTGCTGGGCTGAAGCCCATTTAAAATGGACTGAGGCAAAGTGAAAAAGTGTTCTGTGGTCAGGCTAATCAAAATTTGGCTCGTTATCAGCCCTCTGTTCAAAAGCCTGCATTTCTGATGGTGTGGGGGTGTGTAAGTGCCTATGGAATTGGCAGCCTGCACGTCTGAAAGGCACCATTTATGTTGAAAGATATATACAGATTTTAAAGCAACATATACTCCTATCTAGACATTTTATTTAGGGAAGTGCTTGTATATTTCTTTTTTTATAACTTTCTTTTCTTTGTTTATACATAGAAAAACAAGTAGATGAGCATTTGAACAGTCCCAAGCCAGTAGTGTCAGAGCAAATCTGCCTCTTTTAATAGTTTAAGTTACTTATGTCCTTTCTTCACTTTGTATAGCAACCATTTCTTGTAGACTGGGACACTTTCAGTCTGTATGTGAATTTGTTCCATTACCAGGATCTCCTGAACCATAAACACCCATTGTTGATAGCTTGGTGTTTCAGTCCTTAGTCAGTTTTTTGTAATTGTCTTTCCAGCTACCAGGAGAATCTTAAACAGATGTTGGTCCTTTGGATGCCCATGTCCTTGAAGATGACCCAAGCACAGAAGACCTTGTATATTTCAACAAGACAATGTTAACCCTCCTGCTGCATCTATTAAAATAGCATGGCCTCATAGTAGAAGAGTACAGGTGTTGAACTGGCCTGACTATAGACCAGACCTTTTAACAACTGAATTAATTTGATGCATAATGAAACAAAAAAACATGACAAAGAAGACCCAGGATTGTCGAGCAGGTAGAATCCTATATCAGACAAGATTGGGACAACATTCCTTTCCCAAAAAGTCCAAGAACTGGTCTTCTCGTTTCCCAGACGTTTATAGACTACTGTTAAAAGAAGCGGGGGTGCTTTTTTGAGACGTGTTGCTGCCATCAGTTTCAAAATGAGCTAATATTTTTCATGAAATGGTACATTTTTCTAAGTGTAAAGATTTGATGTTTCTGCATCCCATTGTGAATAAAATATGGATTTATGGGAGTTTCAAGTCATTGAATTCTTTTACGGAGTATCTCAACTTTTATTAATTGGGATTTTACTTATAAGGCACAAGGTGTTATACTGGCATCATTTCCACGGTGTACCCCGCCCCTTGCCCTGTGATAGCCAGGAAAGACTCTCTTTATTTTCTTTTTTTTTCACATTAACAGTAGTGAGTATGTATAACACCCTCTATTTATATTTGTTAGTCTTGTTTTGAAGTGCATGTTTTCAGTTCAGAATATTCTTTACAAGAGAATACTGTACCTATTTTTAGCCACGAGCGTCTGCATATTTAAAACTGTTTACGCTCAGTTGTGATGAGCTGTGCATATATGTGTGTGTGTGTGCGTGCTTGTGTGTGTGCATTCGTCTGATGCCTGTAACGTCACGTGCACCCCCTCCGTCTCTGAGCACTGCTAACTGAATTATGCATTATTCAGAGTTTCATATTAGACGATACATGGAGGTAAATTAGAGCTATCAATCATCCAAGACATTTATATGTGCTAGACTATGAGAATGATTTTTGAAAGGCAAAGCAGCCTTTGGAAGTCAGGAGTGATTGGCTGGGGAAATTGGGTATGGAAATTATAATTATTATTTCTTCATTTTCCAAGCTTTGGCTCATTCTGATGACATTAGCATTATTAGCCATATGTTAGGGATGATTATTATTTTAGCTGTTGAGGATGCTGGCAAGGTGCACACAGCTAATGAGTTACAATATATTCAAACCACCCAAAGTCAGACATTTCTGTCAAGTTTAAATTACATATTCAAGATTCAGAATTTTAAGAAAAGAACATTAACTGTGAGTAACAGTTCCAAAGCACACTATAGGTTCCATAGTTGTACAGCTGTATTAAAAATTCTGAGAAGAATGAACAGATTGGCAGAAGTCAGTTTTAATAAAACGTGCATGGTTCAGAGCAATGAAACACAGACCCAGTGGAATACGTCATTAACAGCTGTTTGCCCATATGAGCCTGTTTTTGTGTGTGTGTGTGTGTGTGTGTGCGTGCGTTGGGTTAAATGTGTGTTTCTTTCTTTGAATCCTTGATTGCTTGCAGGGTCAAGAGACTCCCCAGAGAAACAATAATATTCAGAGAATGGCTTTGTGCCTAATATGCCTGAATGGCCGTGTTACACTGAGCCACTTTAGAAACATTTGTCTTTGAAATGTGACACAGCGTATTAGCTCCTCTCAGGCTAATTTAAGCATGTCAAAGGAAATACTGACAGAATACTGATGGTATCCAGTACACAACAGGATTTTTTAAAAAACGTTTATTTTCCTTATTAATGGTGTTACCTCCAGGGGGTGGGCTCAAGAACCCATTTTGAATAAGAATTAGTCCAAAAGAGGATTGTTATTATTCACTTATTTCTGCCAGCTGCTCTTTGTTCACGTTAATACATGCATACCCAAATACAGTAGATAAATGCCAATGACAGGCAACCAAAGAATGGCTTAGAGTCACCTATCAGGAGTATGGTGTGATGGAAAATAATATATATTTTTTTTTATTGAAAAAAATCTTGCTTAAATTAAAAATATACAATACTGTGTATTTGTTGCTTTTTAGACACTGTTTCACAATGACTGGTTCAAATGGCACATCTCAAATCCAGCACAGCAGGTTTTTGCTTGAGATCAGAATAAAAGTCAGCTATCTAAACCATCAGCGGTAAAGATCTGATTTTGACGACAGCCTCTCAGGAGTAATCCGTGACAAAAGACAGAAAGCTGGCAGGTCCTCCTTGCTCAACGGTTTAATGCAGCCTCAAGGCAAGTTACCTTTTACGTGAAAAGACAGACTCTCACTTATTCTTAAGAATAAAATCTCATTTTCTAGTATCTCGAGCGTTGTTTTTTGTTTTTTTGCAGACATGAATAATTCAATACAAAAAAAAAACCAAACAACTGAAGTGAGCCTGACTCTAGTGTATCCCTTATATCGGTGTATCTCAGGAACATGCATGAATTATCGATGGATCAGATTGTTACACCCAAGATTAAACGAGTAACGAACAGAGGTGATTACAGGCAGATCGTGGCAAGAGAGGGTATGCAGTGTTCACTGTATCTGAGTAATGTTTTTGTCTTTGCAAGAAAAATAATTTCATGATGCAATTATTGCACTCAATTTAAAGTTGGAAATTTTATGAAGCATACTTTACACAAGACTGAACTGTAACCTTTTAAAATGATTACATTCATATTTGTGTTGTAGCTTACTTTAGGTTTGCAGAATATGGACTGTTTTAGAGTAACTTAATTTTCTACTTTAGCTTGCCTTTTAAGTCACCATCGAATCATAGATAACACAATAAAGTAGCAGTTTATTAAACCTGGATCCCTGATGAGTTATTAGCTTCTCAGCCTCAGAGAGACTCTAGCAAATCGTCAGACAACTCCAGAGAAAGAAGCAGTGTTTTGCCCACACTATGACGACTGGGCTAATGGAAGATTGTCAATAAATGCCATATTTAAAGTTAGAGTGAGGACCTTGCATACATACGAGGTGAGGCAGAGTAGGTGAAGTGATACTTGAAAAGTAATGAATGCGAATAGCTAATGTATAATTGATGTACATTAATAAAATTGCATAGACAGTGCACTAAATTTTTAACCTACTAATAAAATATGCACATACCTTTTCTCAATGCCTAATATCTAATTAGGAAATTATTTACCACTAGCATTACTAAATCATAATACCTAAAAAAAACAAAAAAACAAAACAAAACAAAAAAAACCCATTAAGTCTTTTTACTTAGTATTCCATGAGAGGTGTTAGCACTTTTTTGAATGGAAGTTCAAAAATGAGATGACATGTTGAAAATGATTTATTGAGATGCAGAATTTGAATAAAAACTATGTGGTGATTAGACCCAAATGAACCATCACAGCAGAAAGAAAACCCAGAAATGATAGGAATTAGGACAGGACCCCCCAGGGTCTAGATGCAGTTGGGGCTGAATATGAAGATGGATGCTTGGATGAGGCTATGAGAGTCCAGGGTGAGGCAAAGATGGGGAGGAGGCGGGTTGCATGAATGCCTGAATGACAGATTAACAGAAAAGTTGGATTGGTTCACAGAAGGTGGGCAAGAAAATGATTGGACCGGAGTAATGATGTCAGTTTGAACGCATGGGAAAGTGGAGGTGATGGAAATAATAGACTGAATAGCCTGAACACCCAGGAAAGCAGGCAGATGAGTGAATACAGATCTACCTTGTTGAACTTACACACAAGACTCATTATAATAGAGACTATTGATTGCATTATATAGAGTGTGAAATCATCTTGTTCTGGTTGTCTGTATGGTAGACACTATCTATCAGGTATCTCTTAGTGATATTGCACTTGTCATTTTTTCCACAGGGACTTATTTTGTTTTTGGTTGTGAACTTACAGCTTAAAAATAACTTACTGACTTTAGCTGAGACTGCAACAGGTTCCATTGATCCAGGTAGGGTCAGTTTTACGTTTGAGCACTGTCGGGCTCAAATGAATGTAGCCTATGATTTGTTGTTAAATGTTTCAACCTGACAGGGCTAGCAGATATAGCTAGCTTGTTGTGCTATGTGTTGTGCTTTTGCTATTTTTCCCAAAATGAAATAGTGAAGCTGTTGTATTGATGACAGGTCTTACTGGCATGTATCATGGAAGTAAGTTCCAGTTGTTATTAGCTGGTGATATTATCGATACGGTTATGTGATGCAGAAATATGTGCTAGCATAATTATGCTGGTTTTCAGGTTATATCCAGGCTGTTAATTAGTGATTGTGTGCAGGTGTGACAGTGCAAACACTAGGAATGTTGGAAGAAGTGGTGAAGGAGTGCTACGGTAGCTAGCATTAAAGTTAGTTTAAGTAGTTGTATGTTTCTCAAGTACTGTACTTGACCATAAACTCCCAAAAAAGTTGATTCTGTTCATCTGGACGTAGCGTTTTCAGTGGGAGAAACATTTCGTCACTCATCCAAGTGACTTCTTCAGTCTCAGCTGACTGCAGGTTTCCCCAACCTTATAAACAGCAGATTTGCATAATGACTGAAACCATCCCACTGGAGAACAATGGGCTGTGAGGACAGTTCCTTGATCATTAAAATGCAAAATCTCATGACCATTGATCCAACACCTACTGATCAGTATTTAAGGTTTGACTCTCATCATCCACTGGAGCATAAACTGGGTGTCATCAGGACGCTACAACACAGAGCGAACACCATCCCCACAGACACAGTG
>VVHJ01054135.1:0-13996 GCA_015107715.1 Tylochromis polylepis
CAGAAGTTGAAACATCAAGACTGGGCCAAGAAATATCTGAAGACAGATTTTTCAAAGGTTTTATGGACTGATGAGATGAGAGTGACTCTTGATGGACCAGATGGATGGGCCCGTGGCTGGATCAGTAACGGACACAGAGCTCCACTTCGACTCAGACACAAGCAAGGTGGAGGTGGGGTACTGGTATGGGCTGGTATTATTAAAGATGAGCTAGTTGGGCCTTTTCGGGTTGAAGATGGCCTCAAAATCAACTCCAAAACCTACTGCCAGTTTTTAGAAGACACTTTCTTCAAGCAGTGGTACAGGAAAAAGTCTGCATCTTTCAAGAAGACCATGATTTTTATCCAGGACAATGCTCCATCATATGCATCGAAGTATTCCACTGCATGGCTAGCCAGTAAAGGTCTTAAGGATGAAAAAATAATGACATGGCCCCCTTCCAGTACACCTCTCTGAACAGTGTCTGGGAGGCGGTGGTTGCTGCTGCACAAAAAGTTGATCGTCAACAGATCAAGAAACTGACAGACTCCATGAATGGAAAGCTTGTGACAGTTACTGAAAAGAAGGGTGGCTATACTGGTCACAGATTTATTTTATTTATTTATTTTTGGGCATGTCAGAAATGTTTATGTAAATTTTGAGTTGTTTTATTATTCTCACTTTAACAGATGAAACTAAACAAGTGAGATGGGAAAATGTTTGTTCTTTTTCATTTGGCTGCAGAATAATTCTGCACACTAATAGCTGCCTAATAATTGTGCTAAATATATTTTCTCTTAAGAAAGACAAAACCTCACTTTTACTTTCTTAAACATTCAGTTTTAGGTTCATTAACATTTTGGATTGACTGAGAGCACTGTAGCTGTTCAATAATAAAATTAATCCTCAAAAATACAACTTGGCTAATAATTGTGCACACAGTGTATTCCCTGTGTTCTGAGTTCTGCATTTGGGTCCTACCTCTGTCAGCCACACAGCCACTGGGACATATAAGGCTGTTTGCAAACAATTTGACGTTCATCATTCTGCAACAAGAAAGGTTATGTACAAGTGGAAAACATTTAAGACAGCTGCCAATCTGACCAGGAGTGGACATTCCCAAAAAAAATCCCTCCAAGGGCTACTTCTCAGAATCTACAGGCCTCAGTTAGCAAGTTAAATGTTAAAGTTCATGACAGTAAAAGTAGAAAAAGACAGAAAGGTATGGCTTGTTTGGAAGGGTTAGCAGGAGAAACTCTCTGTTCAGCACAGTTTAAGTCTGCAAAGTTTCATCTGAACAAACCAGAAAACCTCTGAAACAACGTCCTTTGGACAGACGAGACCAAAGTGGAAGTGTTTGGCGATAACACACAGCATCACATTTAGCGAAAAGCAAACATGGCATATCAGCACAAACGCCTCATACAAGCTGAGCATGGGGGTGACGGGGTGATGATTTGGAGCCACAGGACCTGGGCACTTTTCAGCCACTGAGCTCACTGTGAATTCATCTGTATATCAAAGTCTTCTACAGTCAAATGTGAGAGTATCTGTCCCCAAACTGGGTCATGCAGGACAATGATCCCAAGCACAGCTGCACATCTCCAACAGAATGACCGAAAAAGAAAAGAATCAGGCTGTTGCAATGGCCCGGTCAAAGTCCAGACTTCAACCTGATTGAAATGCTGCGGTGGCCTTTAGGGAGCTGTGCGCAAACGAATACCCGAAAACCTGAACGAACTGAGGCAACGTAAAGAATAGCGGGCCAAAATTCCTCCACAACAATATGAAAGACTGATAAACACAGAAAACTATTTCTTCATGTTATTGCTGCAAAAACCAGTTCTACAAGCTACTGAATCATGGGGTGCACTTAGCTATTCAAGCTCTGCTTCTTTATTTGGGGTTAGTTTTAATCAAATAAAAAAAAGACGTGTAATACTTCACATATTTTAGTTCATCTGAATTTTTTTTTTATTAATTTTTCAGACTTGTCAGACTCCCTGTGTCTGTGTGGGTTCTCTCCAGCTACTCCAGCTTCTTCCCACAATCAAAAGACATGCAGTTAGTGGGGTTAGGTTAATTGGTGATTAATCTGGTTGGTTGTCTGTCTCTCTGTTTAGCCCTGCGACAGATTGATGACCTGTCCAGGATATAGCCCGCCTTTCGCCCTATGGCAACTGGAAAAAGCTCCAGCCCCCACGCAGCCCCGAATTACATAAGTGGATGGAAGAATGGATGTTCATCCTGATATGTAAGACCTCAGAAATGACAGAGGATGTTGTTGCTGTTGTTTTTTTTACAGTGACTGTATAAACTCTGGTTTGGGAAAATTGTGACACCATTACTGTTCACACAAGACTCCCTTATATTTTTCTCAGTGTAGGCACATAATCAGCTAGTTGTTTGCATTTGTAAATTAAGCTTTGTGCAACTTACAGTAGAGTCACGGTTGTTATAATTTTCATTTAAGAGGCTATAAACCTGCCCGCGCAAAGGAGAAAACATATGGTAGAAGTTTATGGGCTAACCTCATTCTTAGCATGAGGTTAAAGAAAAAAAAAACAACACTCCTACTACTACCACCCTGTGCACTCCTCCTCATTTCTGGCATTAATTTAAATACAATAAAAACATTGCTACATGGAAAGGAGCTGGTTTGTTTTGCTTTGTTCCAGAAACGGCATCCAAAACACACCACCAAAGAACACAACCTAGCAGCAATAAAGCAGATCATTATGCTCAAGACAAAGCATTTTAGAGCTAATGGAGGTTTACTCATGCAAGAATTTCTAGTGATTTCCTTAACTCTTTTTCCCTAAGCTGCCTATTAGAGGTAACCTTTGTTTCTCCTTTCTGAACTGAGTGGTTTCTGTCATATTTCATGCCTGCTTCCAGGACAACCCGACTGGGTGTGCATTACAAATTAGTGAGGGTTATCTCTGCCTGTGCAACTGACTAGCAGTACCCTTGCAAAAACCCGGAAACTATTCTAATTGTTGTAAAACCGCAGTTTTCAGAGAGAGTGAGAGCGGTTTTAAAACTCGTCCTTAACTACACAGGGAGGTCATCAAATGTCGTTTATGGGGGAAAGTGTTCAAGACTAAAGATGAAGGATTCAGCATATTTCTGTTGTTATTTGGCCTGGTGACATCATTTAATTGCCTCAAGTAAAAATAAAGTCATCCTCATAATAGTAAATTTTAAAAAAAACCTCTCATCCAGCTGTTAACCCAGGGGGAAAAAAAATTAGAGGGTTGTTTTGAAGTAACACCGGGACTGGGAAGTGCCACTGGACGAGGTTTTGTCTTTCCAAAGCAAACTCAGATTTGATTTTCCAGCTCATTCTGAAGCCCTGACATGGCCTCGGGTGCAGAAACCAGCAGGGAGCTCAAAGACCAGCGTCAGCAAGCCAGTGCTGTAAAAACAACATGTCAACAGCACTTAATACATACACGTTAAAGACGGCCACAACTTCATGTGACAGCCGTGACTAACCAATCAGCACTTAGGTGAGAATAAAAACGAGCCAATGAGCGTCCCTGTGAGGGCACAGTTAGATCGTGGACTCATTCTGCCATGTGATGAAACTGATGAGATGACCGAGAAAGCATGACAGGAAGAACTGACACTCATGCATCGTGTCCTGAAAATGGTGATCGTTTGTTATACGCGAGCTTCATTTACTCCCATAGTAACCTGCTTAAGGCAAAGCAAAGCACAAATGTTATATTTCCAATGGGAGTAAGGATATCCTGCAGGTGTAATTAGCTACTTAACAAAATGTGTGGTTGCATACTGAAGCCAGACAATAATCCCTGTTTAATTATACATCTGTTTCCAAACAACCACTTAAATTAATCTGCGGTATATGAAAATGGTGCATCTTTGCCACCTCTCATATCTACTCCACCTACCGTAAAAGTTACAAATCAGAAGTACGTTTACTTAAATTCACGTTAATCCATCCAAAAGTTGTGATATTTACTCAAAACAAAAGAATATGCTTCTCATGGCACCATTTCTAGAGCCTCCTGTGACCAAAGCTCTTTGTTTGGTATACTTTTCAATTTCTTGTAGTTATACAGAATTTGTCCAGATAAAGGATAAGCATTGATGGGAAAATAGGTTTATTTTACAGAATAACACAATAAAGTCACCATTGTCATCATTGACCTTTAATGTATAAAGGTGCAGAAAAGCCTAAATGTAATGTCACCAAAGGAGGACACAGGGTCTCAGGGGGACCAGCAAAGTCACAGGCCACAAAATTTTAGTAAACCAAACAAAACTCTTATTAAACTAAAAGTCCATCACTGACAAAAAAGAAAATCTATATACTGGCCATGCACGGGCTCAGAGTGCAAGCTACCAGTTAGCCTTAAAACCTAAATGGCTTACAAACAATTCATTTGTACATTTTTTTAATAAAACAGATTCTGAACTGGCCAGTTTCCATTTTATCCTGAAGCCTATCTGAGCTCAGGGTGAAGAGAAGGTTCAGCCCGGACAGGCTTAGCAGCACACAGAGATCTCCACACGTACAGCCAATTTTGAATAAACAGTTAATCTAATGAGCAAGTCTTTAAACTTTGAGAGGAAACCAAAGCATACAAAGGCAGAATGTGCAAAATGCACATTGAGAGGACCCAGTCAACTAGGAAGTTAGACCCGAGAATGTGAGGTGGCAGTGCTGAACACTGAACCACTGCGCTGTAAAAGTTTAGGGAACTTTAAATTTCTTATACTTGCAAATGAAAGTAACACTGGTGACTGCACAACCGATCACAATTTGTTACAAATCAATTGATCAGTCTACCTGGACACTACAGCAACACCATATTTTATGTCAGTTTATTCTAAAGCTGTCGGCCAAAAGATATCAGTCTACATTTCAAGCTAGAGGATTATCAGTGTCAGTGAAGTTGTATTTAAAGTTCTGGACCAAATTCCATGGCAATCCAATATAGTGATCGTTCAACAGACCCACAGTGCCAACCACAGACACCTGCCACTGTCTGCAAGGTATAAAAAAGATGAAAAGAGAGATAATTTTGCATTAACAATCCAAAACACTGGATTAAAAACATTTCCCAGAACTCTTAGCATCATTTTGTCTGACCATTAACTACCTGGTAAATGATCTGCCCAGCACATAAGCTGAGGTAACTGTGATCATCATCCTTCTCCTTTAGCCGTGGACAACACTTTCTATTTTTAGAGTAACGAGCACCATGTCACGACCAGTACGCTGGCCTTTAAGTGCAAAATTGAGGAGGTCAAAGAAGCAGAAACAGCATTTTTCTCCATGATTCCTCTTCAAAATTACTCAAAACTCAATGCTTGAAGCAAATATCATCTTCTTTTTCCAGTTATAGTTACAGTTTGAGGTTCAGCACTTTTGTGGACTAAATTATAAGAGCTATATGTAACTTTTTACATTTTATTTGTATACATTCATATAATATTACATACAGTATAACAATGTTGCTAAAATGTTACAGCTAACTGGCTAACCATCCCTATGCTGTCCATTACTCTCATATTTTCCCAGTTTTCCCACAGTTGAAGACCACCTCCTAGTTCCCTGTTTCACAGATAGTCCACAGATTTGCACGACCCTCAAACTATGACATGAATAATTGGAGATTATGCATCAATACGTTTTTTTTATGTGTGTCCCAGTGGAGCAAGCTAACTGGGTGCTTTGCAGATGATTCAGATGGAGCTCAAGGATTCTGGCTGCCAGCCTGGTTGAGTGCATCCTTATTACCCTCCATCCAAATTCAGGCTGAAAAGAACGGTTTTCCACTGGGTAAATAAAACACCAAACACAAGTTAGCAGGGTGGTAAAAACTTGTATGCTTCTAATGTCGAGCACATCAAGCACAAAGAAGCAGTGAAGTGCGAGAGGCCGGCACCTTGGCTGCAGCAGACTAGGGTTACACAGACTCCAGAGTCACAACCTCCTAACAAGCTATCTGGACATGATCAGAGACGGATCACATTACCCGATAATGTTACAGCCGCATGAGAAGCTCTGTGTGGTTCAGGTAAATGTCATCCTGAAGCAGACACACAGACAGTCTGACACACAAACTCACTTAATTTCAGCTTAATCGACCTTAATGTAAAGCTTTATGGACACTCACCATGACTGCTTCCTTGGCAGACACAGCCCAGCACGTCCCAGTTTTCCATTTTGATTTGAAGAGGAAAATTACAGGATTGTCTTCCTTCACACGCAAGCTTCAGTTACATAGAAAAAGCAAGTAATTGGGCCAAATATTTGCAACCCATTCTTGTGTATTTATCAGTTTGTCTTTATTACTTTATTACTTGTTGAACTCCCAAATGAAACAAAAAAAGGTGGTGCTTGAACAACACTAGTGGTTAAATTCCTGGAATAAAACACCAGGCCATCTCACAGCTGAGCACAGAGCTCAGCCGGTGCAGTGAACACAGCGGGTGTCTACGATTCTTGCATCAGAGGATAGAGCAGAGGCAAATGCTACACTGAAATGTAATCCAGTACAAATATTGACACTGGCCAAGTCTTCAGGAGTGAATATTGGTATTGGTAAGTTAAACTAGGATGTGGATTATATCCTCACAGCACAGAAGCAGAAATGAAAACAAAAGCCATATTCATGGAGTAACTGAAACACAGCATAGCAAAGCAGCTAAAAGGCTAAAACGTCATAATATGGTAAAATATTTGTTATCATTACTTTTGTTATTAATAATTATTTAAAATCTGGGATAAAGAGGGCATAATTTTTAATTATAGACGTTTTTATCACTTTACTGTCCTTATAAAGTCACTGCAGTCAGAGACAGGGCTGGGTAATATGGGCAAAAACATTGTCTCGATATCATAAGGCTGATGCACAACACATATCTCGGATTTTTCTACACGTCACACGCTTATTTTTATAGGTCAAATTTAAAAACTGCTGCAGTTTTCAGGACACTTTGTAATTTAAAGGTCAGAAAGTAATACATAAAAACAGTTTTACAATGTCACTCAGTGCAGGAGAGTTCAGATTGTTTGAAGTCAATCAAAAAGCACAATGAATAAAGTTATAGATGACTTAGTTTGAATCACTGGATTATTGTTATTAAATTATTTTTCTATTAAAGATCTTGAGCTACTTTAAATTCCGTAGGGAAGCCTATGAAAATCTGATATCAACACAGCTCTACTTTCTTCTACTCGAATATGTGACAAGAAAAGAAGACACTGTGCAATATAAAACGTAAAAATATCCATGCAGCTTCTATGTGTGTTTTACAACCACCAATGGTGCAAATATTGCTCTGTATAGCTGTTCTTTATACTAATATATATTAATATTCAAGGCTACAGGACTCTCTGCAGCGAAAACACCACTAGTGCTTCACTGGAATTTAGTAGGTAAAGAGCAGCCAGGTGCAACCAATCAAGCATTTGATTAACTGATTATCTATAAAAGCAGAATTAGCAGCTTGCTGGTCTATAGCATTCAAGTGCGTGTGAACACCATGCCACAATCTACCCAGGAGTTGACGTCTCATTAAATAAATTGCTTTATTAGGTAACTCCTGCTGTCAAAGTGTCCTTAAACTCACCACTCCTTACCTAAAATGTACACTTCCCCTCTCCTTGGTTCCCTGTTTACTGCCCTATAAAACTCTTCTTCACCTCCTCTCTGCTCTCTTCATCAGCTGCTTTGTTTGATATCATTTCTGACAGGTCTAACTGTGAGATTTGATCACTGACTCGCTCACATGCCTTGTTTTCAGGGCAGACCAATGCATGCGGATGAGTGTTTTAATGCCATGAAAACATTGAGCAGCTTCAGTACAAAATGCTTAAATGTTTTACCCCTTAAAAAGCAGATGTTAAGACTTTAAACATTTGAAGACGGACTACCAGCTTAACAATTCAGACTGTTTTAGATATATCCAATTGAGGAACTACTTCCAGCAGAACATTCTCACCAAAACTGATCTAGACGATCCAATTCTAATAATTTTTCTGAAGACTTATGAAAGCACCCTAGTTAAGGGTGTGATTGGTAAATTTTACAAGGGGTTATTGACAAGGAAGCCTTACTCTATGGGCTATGTTAAAGAAAGATGGGGAAAAGGAAGGAAACATTTCAATATCGAATGAAGAGTGGCTGGATGCATGTAAATCCTCGTGGAAATGTACAAATTCCAATATATGGCAGGACTTTAGCTGGAAATGTCCGATGCGTTTTTTCATAACACCAAAGCAGATGGTACATCTGGACACAGGTACACTTAACTGTTGGAGGATGTGTGGGGCACGGGAGGTGGAGCATTGGCACATATTTTGGGACTACCCTTCTGGCTTGAGTTCCACAAAGCTTTAATCACTATATTTAAGGTAAATAATATACCTTTACAATTTTCTACCATATTCTTAGGAAGTCTTGATAATTTGCAGGGCTTAATAAATAAATATCTTTTTACAATTCTGATAGCAGCAGCCAAAAAGGCAATCACAAGATGCTGGCTCCTTCCCGGGCCCCCCACTATATCAGAGTGGAAAACACTGTGTATGAGTGTAATGCAATCTATTACATTCTCAATACGCTTTAAAAAGAGCATTTATGTCAAATTATGGAGCAAGTGGGTCAATTTTATTAAGCCTCTACAGCCAGACTTTGTTGAAATTTCTCCTGCTTAGAAATTTAGAGTAAAATGCCTCATCTCTTTTGAGCCTTATGATGGATGTTTTTCCTCTCTCTCCCCACTTGTTCTTTGTTTTTAAAATGTAAAAAGATTTTTTTTAAAAGTGGTTAATATTTGGACACACTGTTATTGAAACACTCTATGCTGTACTCCACTACTTGAAAATAAAGAATTTAAAAAAAAGCAGATGTTTACTTCCATTAATCCAGAAAATGTGGACAAAATTGCTCAAATGCAGTGCCATCTAACAGTCTCAGAACAACTCTGATTTACCTCTGAGATCAGAGCAAGAGCTGATGGAACCAAAATCAAATAATATAAGCTTTTATCTTCAATGTCTTTTCTTAAATAACACTGTAAATCAATAAATGTAAATAAAAGTTTACTGTAATGTTCATTTAACAAACAGCTTTTATTTTTCTGCATTTCCACCTGCCTATTAGCCATCTGTCTTTTCTTTCCCTGCCTCTAGGGAGGCAGGTGAGACAGCAGAAAGAGCCACCAGAGCTCGTGGCTTTCCTGGAGGTATGGTGTGTCCCCCCATATGGGACCATTATTTCTACACCTATTTGACTTTTTTATTTGCTTTTAAATCTTATTGTGTCCCCGTTTATCGTTAGCTACTTTAACCCCCTCAAGAAACCCACCACCTTTTTTTACTTAATCAGATCAAGTTGCATAATGAGCATAACAATAATATTTAAGGCTGTCATAAAAATGCTAATGGCGGAGCTTTACAGTAACAAACCAGGACTCAAATAACCACTCTTTAAAACAAAGTTATGCAGAAGAGCATCTTTGAATGCACAACAGCTTGAACCTTGAAGCAGCAGAAGACCACACCAAGTGCCACTCCTGTCAGCTAGGAACAAAAACCTGAGACTACAGTTCGCACGGGATCACCAAAACTGCACAACAGAGGACTGGAAAAATGTTGCCTGGTCCAGTGAGTCTCAGTTTGTGCTGCAACATTCAGATGGAAGGGTCAGAATTTGGCATAAACAACATGAAAGCTTCGAAACATCCTACTATCAGTCGAGCATTGTTTAAACACCACGGCCTACCTCAATATTCTTGGTGACCATGACAACAGTGTCTCCCTTTTTTGTAACTGTGTGATGCTATCATGCCAATATGGACCCAAATTTTGCACCCGGATCAATTAAGGCACTTCTGAAGGAAAAAGAGGGGTGCAGGCTGTTATTAGCAAGGTGTGCCTAATAAAGTGTCTGGCCAGTGTAAGTCACAATGACTGGAAGACTCAGGCACAATTCGTGGACTTACAGTAAACTGAGCAAACTGCAGTAAACTGTAGCTGGTTGGTGGATGCAGACATTGGATTTAAAGCTGTAAGCATCACCTGGTATCACACCTGAGAAGTGGAGGTTCTTACTGGCAGGTCAGAAATCCTCAAAAAAACAAAGCCATGTTTGGTTTTTGAAACTCTGCAGCAATGTCAAACACCCTCAGTGAGACATCAGTTTTACCTCCTTTCTAGAGGAGCCTCCAATATCCACACTCATTGCACTTGAGAAGGGGGATTAAAGATGTGCTGAAGTTCCATAACACTTTGATATGATACATTTGCATATTTTTACACATTACCAAGCATTTCCACCAACACAGTACTTCCTTTTATCACATGTTAAACCTTTAACTCATCCCTTGCACACTGCGCTGCTGCAGTGAGGATTTGAGAAGAAGCAAAATAAACGGCTGGAAAACCAAAGAAAAACATAATCCTTTCATTTACCTTCTTTCTGCTCTGCTTATTCCTCCTGGAATCCACAAATGTCTTACTACTTTATTTTCTCTTAAATAGGACAACACAGCATGAGCAGCATCTAGCCTCTGCTGTTCTCTAACACCTCTTCACATTCCTCGACAAAGAAAGCCAAAGATCGCCTCGGACAAGCCATAGTTTCTCCTCTTTCCCTCTCTGACGCTCTCTTTTCTTTCACTCCTTCACTTCAGCAATTATTCAGCGGATTATTTTCTTGTAGATTAACAGCCTGACTTTGTCTTTCAGGTTTCCACGCTTTTCCTCTTTTTGCTATTTCGCTTTCATTCCTCTGCTTTCAATCTCACCCATAGCTTTCCACTTCTCCTTTGTCTCTCCTCCTAAGCAGCAGTGGAACTACACCACAGCCGTGGACGGCTGTAAAGATGACAGAGCAATCATCTGAACATGGCCACTCTGGGACTTACACGAGCAGCTTTGATCACAGAAATGAGTGCCATCATCCGCTTGACCCAGCATGTGCACCCTGCGTAAACCTATCCCGACAAGCCGATGAACGCTACTGTCAAAAATAAACTGTTGCAGCAATAAATGTTACCAATTTAGGGCTTTTATTAACTGCCACTTCAGCCTAGCTCCCATGTGCATTTCTTCTGTTTCTATGTCCTAATGCCACCCAAGTGCCAACCTCAGCAGCTTTAATCAGTTCACTGTCATCAGTGGCAATGATGCCTTTCAACTCCATCTCTTTTTAAAATGAGATTTGCAACAGAAAGGAGGCACCGGCCTGATGTATTCACTGGCAGGAGGCTCCTTCAGCTCTCTCATGTCTCTGATGTTTATGCGTGCATGTCTGCGTGTGTGTGCGTGTACACTATCTCCAGCCTTAGATGGAGCAGATGCTTCAGCGAAGGGGGGCCACACATCAACCTTGATATTCTGCTGTTAGCATATCAGCGTCCCCCCTCTTTCACCCTCCCCCTTTCCGTTTTACTCACGCTGTCAGAAATTGATGATCTGCAATTACACAGCATGTGTCGGTGCAACTAAGCATCATTTAATAGCTCCGAGCTGACAGTACATGACTGAGCAAGCAAGCGGAGAAACACCAGTGTCACAATAAAACTACCACGTTGTCTCCGACAGACCATGTTGCATTTTGCTGTTATGTAGAAAAATATATATAATGTCATTTACAATATAGGGAAAATTAAGGATGATGAGGACAATTTTGGAATTTCTGGCTTGTGTAAACTTTCTTGCTGTAAATTCTAAAGCTTCAGCCCACTATGTGATATTCTGTAAAGATGAAGAGGTTTAGCATCTATTTGAGCTGGAATTAAGAGTACATCATACTCCAAGAAAGCACACCAAACCCTATTTGTGTAGAAAAAAAACCCCCAAAGCACCGTTTTCGTAACATCTCCCTGCTGGGACAGAACATTTTACTACTTATTTCCGCTTAGCTAGGCACTTACAGTATGTTGCACAGTTTGTTTCATACTTGTCCTTTACTTTGACATATTTTCACATGTGCATTTTTTTGGGTCTCATTTTTCTGTCTACAGTCATTACAGTATAAAACTGCCTCACTTTCATAGCAAATCCCTTACCAGTGGAAATAGCTGGGTACTGTCATGGCACTGTTACCACCCTCAGTGGGCGAGGTGAGGGTTTTTAAAGTACCCACCTTTGTTAGGGGTGTCATGCATTTGTGCCATGTTGCGACTCAGAGTGCAGACTCCATTACTACATTCTCTAGAAGATCTGAGTGACTGGGTGTCATGCAGAGTTCGTCTCTACTGCAAAGCTAGTAGGGTGAAAGGACCAATCAAAAATACCTATGTAATACTTTTTTACAGCAGCATATTACCTTTATGCTTATGTTAATTTCTTCAGCCAATGCTTTTCTGTTTGAAGCTAGCCCCGCCCACCTGTGTATGCCACAACAGCTTGCACATTTATTTTTGATTATGTGGTTTCAGAGCTCCGCCTTAGCAAAAGAAGTTGTCATTTTGTATCTACAAGGAGGGAAACAAGCCATATATACTTATACCGTCCTATTCAATCTTATGTCCCAATTACTCTTAATACAAAGGCTGATATGCTCACAGCGGAGCCCCCAAAAGGATTAATACAATATATGAAATACAGGCTGTGCTGAAGTCTCTCCTAACATAACTGAGTTGCACCATAAACACTATTTGCGAACCTCGGACCACATGAAAAAGAAGACAAAACCATAAGCCGCACTTTAACTCGCACATATTAGAAGGTAATTATTCAGGAATTAGACAACTTGACAAATATTTGGTGCTTTTTTCCCCTTTTTTTGTTGCAGCAACACAACAACTTGTAAAATGTAATTAGCGAAATGAAAAAGCTATTATCACACAAAAAATAAGTTAGTTTAAATGTATTAGAGATGCGGGGAAACTACTACATTAATTGGCTTCTCGAAGTCCTGTTACTTACGTTGTGCGACCCTCTGATGCGCAGTCCAAACAAATCCTTTAACTGCGTTTGTGGGAGACGCTTGAAGATAAAGTGAGGAGACACAAACGCGCCATTACGCGTGCACACAGCATTCGTGCGCGCAAGGTGCCCTGACCTGTGTTAACTGTCTGTCTGTCTGTACTCTGCGCTCCACTGTAGCGCCAGCTCCCTCAGCTCTATCACCTGCCATGTGATACGCACGATGCCTTTACGAGCTCATCGGGACTCCTGAAACTCCTGACTTCATATTTCTCTCTCTTTTAGATCTACATTGAACATTATATGTTTCACAGTGCGCTCATAGTTGACACTAAAAAGGAACCATAGAATTGTAGTACTTGTATCTTTTCTTCTCGGATCCCGATACCAATGATGATTATAATACTATGCAGTATTAATCAACGTTTAATAAATATTTGGGCTGTTGCTACTACAAGTTGCTGTTGTGTTTTGTTCAACTGATAAACCGAAGATTCTAACGTCTTAAATTAGCCTTATTATCCTACCACTGGTGTCTCCGACAGTTCATGAATGCAGCAAGGCATCGATCTGTGATAATCCGGATAACGATTTGGCTTTAACCCCCCCCCCATCCAAACTCAAACGTTTGTCCAAAAAGTTCTTCACATTGCCTGCCGTACAACCTGAAATATGTGTTCTGGATATCAGGGAAAAGAGGGGGAGTGATACAAATAATAATAATAATAATAATAATAATAATAATAATAATAATAATAACAACAACAGATTCCAAGATTCTTCTCAAAACATTATAAACAATAAGTAAATTTAAATTAAAAATCGGACATTTTAAATTAAATAATAATATTATTAAATAATAATAATAATAATTTGTTTCTCTTTAAGAGGTTAAGACAGCAATTTGGGGGTATTCAGTTGCGTGTCCATAATATGAAAACGCACACAGCTAAAAACAACCAAACAACGTGGGGAAAAAATGTCGAGTTTATGTTTAACTTGGCTTGACTATATATATATATATATATATATATATATATATATATATATATATATATATATATATATATATTAACACACACATATATATTTATTAAT